>VYZP01074142.1:0-13999 GCA_013400635.1 Hypocryptadius cinnamomeus | reverse complement strand
GAACTCAGGGTTTGTGGCACTGTGACAGAGATAAAAACTAACAAACATCTGAGTCGAAATGAGAAATATCATCTCACACATTTGATCCCAACCCTGGCAGAAAAGAAGGTAAAACTTGACATTTAGTGGTGCCCTGTGTGAGGAGGACACCTGTCTGGGTCAGGACCTCCCTGAAGAAACGGAGATAATGAAAAAGCAGCTGGAAGCTGGAAAAAATCCCAGGGAAGAAAGAGATCAGTGGCAAGGATCTGTAGCACAGCCCTGGATGCCATCAGAGGGATAAAGGATTGATCACCAGCTGGCCATTGCTGAGGGGCCAGTGACAGTTTGGAAATTCACACTGGGGGCACTGGTTTGGGGGTTTTTTGCTTTTTTTTTTTTTGAGTTCTGCATGCCAGAATGTGGGCTGACCCTTCCCAGAGCTGTGGAAAAAATGCTCTAAAATCATAAAAACACAGGGTGGTTTGGGCTGGAAGGGACATGAAATGCCACCCAGTGCCACCCCTGCCATGGCAGGGACACCTCCCACTGTCCCAGGTGCTCCCAGCCCCAATGTCCAGCCTGGCCTCGGGCACTGCCAGGGATCCAGGGGCAGCCCCAGCTGCTCTGGCAATTCCAGCCCAGCCCCTCCCCACCCTGCCAGGGAACAATTCCCAATTCCCAAGATCCCATCCATGCCTGCCCTCTGGCAGTGGAAGCCATTCCCTGTGTCCTGTCCCTGCAGGCCTTGTCCCCAGTCCCTCTGCAGCTCTCCTGGAGCCCCTTCAGGCCCTGCAAGGGCTCTGAGCTCTCCCTGGAGCCTTCTCCTCTCCAGGGGAGCACCCCCAGCTCTCCCAGCCTGGCTCCAGAGGGGCTCCAGCCCTGCAGCAGCTCCATGGGCTCCTCTGGACTCTCTCCAGCAGCTCCAGGTGCTGCTGATGCTGGAATTCCCAGGGCTGGAGCAGCTTTGCAGGTGGGGAATCACCTGAGAGGGACACGGGGCAGAATCCCCCCTCACCTGCTGGCCACGACTCCATTGATGCAGCTCAGGATGATCAGTGTGGGGAATGGATTGGATACAGGAAACTGGGAATGAATCTGGAACCCTCTGCAAGAGAAGTTCACTGAAACAATTGAGCCTCAAAACTTCTCAACTAAGGAAGATGCTTTTTGCGGAAACACTCATTTAATCACTGGAGAAGTCTGCAATCAGAGGTAAATTATATATTAATGAGGAATAGAGGAGAAATAGCAATGAATGTCTATGGCATGATGTACATATTTAAAAAAAATAATGTTAAAGGAAGATAAAAGCAATGGGAGAGAAAGCAATGTTTGAGTCGAAAGTCAGAAATGTGTTCAGGTTTTGAAAGCATCTCCAGAATGAAGGAAAGGAAAATATTTACATTGTTGACACATTTTGTAGGGAAAAAACCAATTGGAATCACACCTTTTTTCTCTCCTGATAATACATTGATGTTTTCAGGTGCAGTTTTTGGCCTAACAAGCCAAGAGATGCTCTGGGGAAATTCTTTTCCAGGAAACAGCAAGTGCAAATAAAGGTAATCTGGTTACTAAGACACTTCAAGAGAAAATAATGTGTGTGGGGTGGGGGACAGGGAGGACTGGGAAAAGCAAATTCCTGAGGGCAGCTGGGCAGGGTCTCTGCTGGGGACACCTCCCAGCCATGCTCAGGTTGTGACCTCACAGAGCATCAGCAAACCCTGCAGGGAGGGCAGGGAAGGTGAATCCCTTGGGGCTGAATCAGCCTCACCTCCTCTCCTTGCACTTCATTAATCCATTGGATTTCCATGGGATTTCTCACAGAATCATGGAATGGTTTGGGTTGGAGGGACCTTAAAGCCCATCCCTCCCACTGTCCCAATGTCCAGCCTGGCCTCGGAAAGTTCTGCTCTTTATCTAAGAATTGTTGTGAGGCTGTGTGGTCTTCTGTGTGATTCATATGGGGAGGAAAATTCAGTCTAATAATAAGAGATTTCTGATTTTGGGAGGCAGGTGGGGAAATAGATTTATTTCCAGTAAGGAGCAGTGTTTATTTCTGTCATTACAGGAATATTTACAGGGAGAACTTGAAGGAGAGGGGTCCTTCAGAGCTCTTGCATGGTGTTCACACTCCTGTTGTCACCCTGCACTGATCTGAACCAAACAAAGAGAAACTAAATGGAAACAAACAAAAAAAAAAAAACTGAACCAAACCCCAAGAAACCAAACCAAGGCAGAATTGCTCAATGTTTAGGAAGGGCACTGTCAGAAACAGGCCTCCAGCTCACCATTTTGGAAACACCAGCTACAATTTGTAATCAACTGCATCCTTTTATCCCTTGTCTCCTCATTATTCCATAAAAACCAGGGCAAAACTGCTCCTGAGTGAGTCCCTGTGGGCCCACTCAGCCAAGGGACCCCCTGGCTCACATTGCCCAGTGGTGAACTGGGAGAACTGGGAGAGAATTTGGGCAAACCCTCCCTGTGTCCAGCACCAATGTTCAGGCAAAGGATGTTCTGGTCAGAGCAGCAGTGCAGAAAAAGAGAAGATGGTTTATTACCAGGATGATAACAATGAGGATGGTTTATTACCAGGATGATAACAATAAGGATGATTTGTTATCAGGACAATTCATTTTCCCTGCAAGCTGTCCTTATTTCCCAGCCATATTTACAGCTGAAGAATGTGTTTTTTCACGCTGTGGTTTGTGTGGCAATGTTGTGTACATCAAAAATATCAACAGGCTTGGGGTAGGAGGAGGTGGGGATGAGTGCAGGGGTGGATTTAGGAGAGGCAGACAGAGAATCACAGAATTATTGAGGTTGGAAAAGACCTCCAAGATCATCAAGTCCAACCTTCAACAAACAGCCCAGTGTCACTAAACCAAGTGCCACATCTGCTCACTTTTTGAACACTTCACAGATTCCCAGAATTCCCAGAATCACTGGGTTGGAAGAGACCTTCAAGCTCATCGAGTCCAACCCAGCCCCAACACTTCAACTAAACCCTGGCACCCAGTGCCACATCCAGGCTTTGTTAAACACACCCAGGAATGGTGACTGCACCACCTCCCTGGGCAGAACATTCCAGAACTTTATCACTCTTTCTGTGAAAACCTTTTCCCTAATATCCAACCTGTATTTCCCTTGGTGCAGCTTGATGCTGTGTCCTCTGGTTCTGACATTTGTTGCCTTCCAGGGCTGGTGACTCCACCACTGCCTGTTCCAATTCTTAACCACCCTTTGAGTGAATAAATTTTCCCAAATTTCCCACCTGACCCTCCCCTGGTGTGCCCTAAGTAGGCTGACACACTGGGTGAACAAGAGTACGTTCTCATTCTCACTTCCTTGAGTGTAGTTTTCTTTCAATTATTAAAAACTCCTATTAAAATGAATTAATAATCATTTAAATTATTAAAAACTCCTCCTGTTGAAGCTTCCTTGATCCTATTTGCAGACTCCTAGACCAGACTCCCATGCTGGAGGATTCCTCTCTCTCCTGGGGAAGCACAGATGTGGCAGAGCCGGGTTCCAGCCTCCCCCCCTGCAGCTGGACCAGGATGGACCCTGGCACTCCCACCAGGTGAGGAGGCGTTTGGGGGCAGGCTGGACCTCTGCCAGGCTGGACTGACTCCTTCAGGCACCTCTTGCTGAGCTGCCAAGGCAAATTTGGTGAGACAGAGGCAGCTGATTCAGGAGGGAGCATCGCCTGCAAGCAGAGCTCCTCAGGAGCAGGGTTTGGGATCTCTTAGAGGGGAAAACTCCCTCAGAGAGCAGGCAGAGGCACCTCCCTGCACAGGGGCAGCTCTGAGCACACACGTGTTACCCCAGTAGCACCCAGTGGCTCCTCTCAGCACCCTGAGAGGGGTGGCTGTGCCAGGAGGCTGCTGGAATGGGCGTTAGTGCCCAGGAATGCTGGCTGGGGTAGCCAGGAGGGAAGGTGCAGCAGCATGAGTTCACAGGGAAGGTATGATGAAGTCACTCGGCTTTATGAGAGATGAGCAGGGCCCTGAGCTCTGAGTCACGGCTGCAAATGCACCTGAGAGAAGGGAGAGACCCAGGCACGGCCCTGGGCCTCCAATTTCTGCACAGAATTGCCCCAGAGAAAGGGAAACTGAACCTTGAGAGGCAACTGAGCTGGAGGGACACGAGGATGGGGAAGGGTCTGCAGGAGCAGCTAAGGGCTCTTGGTGTGTGCAGCTGGAGCAGGGCACACTGAGGGCAGAGCTCAGGGATCTGCAGCTCCTCCCGAGGGGCAGCTCCCATCTCTGCTCTGGGACAGGGACAGCAGCCAGGGCACGGCTGGAGCTGGGCCAGAGCAGCTCAGGCTGGAGATCAGGGAAAGGTTCTTCCCCCAGAGGGTGCTGGGCACTGCCCAGGCTCCCCAGGGAATGGGCACGGCCCCGAGGCTGCCAGAGCTCCAGGAGCCTTTGGACAGCGCTGCAGGGATGCCCAGGGTGGGGTTGTTGGGGGGTCTGGGCAGGGCCTGGGGCTGGACTGGATCATCCTGTGGGTCTTTCCAGCTCCGAATGTCCTGTGGCTCCAAGATCCTAAGCTCAGATCCCAAGGGAAACCCAGCTACAAGAGATCAAAAGCTTTGAGGAGCTCAGCACCAATGCCCACAGGAACTCCAGAGTCACTGCTGGCTCTCTTTAGCAAACATGGAAAATGAAAAGTGTTTCAGAGTCCCCCAATTACAGCTCTCAAGGGTGGCTCCACAATGACCCAGGCTGTCCTGGTTCTCTGTCCTGGAGGTAAATCTCAGTGCCCCATGAACACACTGGCACTGCTGGCTGCATGGCTGTGGCTGTAACCATCCCCCAGCCAGTTGTGGACACTTCCCATCCTTTCCTGAAAAAATCTCAGCCTTCTCCAGCCCTCAGCTTGACATACAGGGCAGGTAAGGCACTGTGGGCCCGGCTGTGTTTGGGGTTTGCTGCCAATCTGGAGTTTGGGTGCTGGCAAATTTGGTGTGCTCCTCACCCTGTGGTTACGTGTGACAGCAGAGGATCCTGTGGGCAGCACTGGGAAAACAATTACTTAATGTGAAACCAGGATTAGGAGGTGTTTCCACAAAATAGTCCTGCTCAGCCAGGAGAGATGGCATCATCTGGGACAGCCTGTGATGGCCCCAGAGCTGGACACAGTACTCCAGGTGGGATCTCAGGAGAGCAGAGGGGAACAATCACCTCCTCAACCTGCTGGTCACGCTTTTGATGCAGCCCAGGACACAACTGGATTTTTGGGCTGCAAACATGTTTTGCAGGTCATGTTTAGCTTCTTGTCAATGAACACCTCCGTGGTCCTGTGAGTGAGTGTTAAAGCAAAGGACTTCTGGCAGTGGTTGATCAGCCTCACTGTTCACTCCCTTCCAGTGTTTCCTAACTTGGATTTTCAGCCACTGGAAATTTTAATTACACTTGTCTGCTCCAATGCATCACCAACCATCCCAATCAACCTTAAAAAAACCAAGATTTGGGGGTTGCTGGCAGCTGAACCTTCTCAGATGGGAGATGGCACTGGAAAGTGCCTCAGAGTTACTTGAAAAATAAATCTTTCAAAGACCTGCCCCAGCAGTGTTGATTTGAAACAACTAATGCAGGTTGCAGTTGCAGAGACCCAGGACATAAGATCTCAATAGCCTCGGGATCCCTCCAGCATTGTTGGGTGACTGGTTCAGCAGAATCATTGAAAAACTTGTGTTTGGTGATGTGGGAGAACCTTGGCACGAGAACCTGACCCTGGCCATGCTCAGCCTTGGCAGAGGCAGCTCCCAACAGGACTCTGGGGCAGAGCAAAGATCCTGTGGGAAAGACTCTGCAAAGACCTGGAGGTCAAGGGAAATTGTGGAGCAGAGTGTGTGTAATAGGTGAAAAAAGATCTTTAGAGAGGCAACAGAAAAAATTAAAAAGGAGGGGAGCAGCCCACCGAAAACAGGCTTGATAGCACTGCAAAATCTGGGGGTTGTTGGTATTATTTTTCCTGGAGTGATCTTGGAGCCGTGGGACAAATCCAAGCCTCCCTGCTGGGGAGTGACCCTGGGCTGCCCCTCCCTGCCCTGCTGGGGAGGATTTTCCATCAGCACCAGTGGCCCCAGGGCTGCTGGAAACAGAGGCCAATAAAGGAACATAACCATGGATGGATGGATGGATGGATGATGGATGGATGGATGGATGCATGGATGGATGGATGGATGGATGATGCATGGATGATGGATGCATGGATGGATGGATGGATGGATGATGGATGCACGGATGGATGATGGATGGATGGATGGATGGATGGATGATGGATGGATGGATGGATGGATGGATGGATGGATGGATGGATGATGGATGGATGGATGGATGGATGATGGATGGATGGATGGGTGGATGATGGATGGATGGATGGATGATGGATGGATGGATGGGCGGGCTGTGGTCATCAGAGGCTTCCAGGGACATCTCCAAAGGCGTCCCAGCCCCATGGGATTAAATCCAAGGCTGGGTGATGAAATGGGAAGCTCTGTGGGCACAGGGATGGCACCTGACTCTCCTGTGCCACCTCCCCCCAGGACTCTGGGCTCTTTTTAAGGTGGGAGATGATAAAAATGTTATTTTTGTCAGACAGGGAACTTGAGGCATCAGCTGAAGTCACCTGAGACACAGCAGGGCCTGGGAGAGTCTCCAAAATCGTAGGGCCACAGCAGGGGGAGCAGAGATGTCCCTGTGTCCCCTGCATCTCTCTTGTGGCTGTTGATGGCTCAGGGGACAGTGTTTGTGGCTCTGCCATGAGCAGGGAGGGAAAGGAAGGTCCCTTCTCCCACAGGAGATGGTATCTCCCCTTTCCAGAGAGAGGTGGCAGGATAGAGGAAAATCGTCCTTTTTTGCACATTCAGAGCACAAATGAAGTCAGGAGGGACAGAATCCCTTCCTCTCCTTCATTTGGGATCTTCTCTCACCGAAATGGAACAGTGTGTGGCTTCTTTAGCCACAAAGAACAGGTCATGGGGCTTTCTTAGCCAGAGGGAACAGGTCCTGGGGCCTCTTAGTGGAGGAGACAAAGCAGAGGAACCTGGGATGAGCCCCAGATGTGCTGGGGGCAGCTGCTGCTTGAGATGTGACCTTCTCGAGGAGCAGCTTCTGGAGTTGTGGCTCATCTATAGAGTGGACCATGTTTGTGGGAGAGATGCTGTGGGAAGCCTCATGACCCTCCTGGGAGCTCCAGAGACAGAAGGTGGCCAGCTGGGGTGCTCTTTTCTGTCTCGGAGGCAAAAGACTCCCCAGATTTTCCTTGGCAGCTCCAGCTCCCAGCAGCTGGTGGTTCCAGGTGTCTCCTGGAGGTGGGATGATGTCCCAGGAACCTCAGTGAGATTCGAGAAAAACAGAGTGAGCAGAGGGTCCCCTCCAAACCATCTCTGGCAGCACAAAGCTCAGGCACCTTGGAGAGAGGGAGAATTTCCAAAGAGAAGACAGAGTCCTCCAGAACCCACTCTGGACAAAAGCATTCATGGAATTTCATGGATAATCACCTCCTTTCTTTACCCTCCTTTCTTCCCCAGTGTTCCAAAGAGATTTCCAGCTCCATTCCAGAATTTAAAAATAAAAAGGAAAATCATCTCCCGTAAATTCTGGATGTCTGCAGTCTCCACGAGCAGGACTGAACCCATCCTTACCCAAATTTCTGGGACGTTTCCTCCTCTGCAGGTTCCAGGGACTCTTTGCTTTCATCCCACACTGCCCTCTCATGGAACAGCTCGGCTCTGCCGTGCCCGAGATCCCCTCGGAAGGGCAGCGGGATGGGGGGGCTTCACCCTCTGGGGGCTGTGGGGAGGTGGTTTTGGGGTGGAGGGTCCTTGAGCAGATGCCACCAAGGGAGGTGGCCCCAGCAGCTGTGTTTCCGTGATTTTGCCACAGTTCCTTCAGCTGTTTTTTGTCCTGGGAACAAGGACACCAGGACAAGAATGGGACAGTCCACTGGGACTGCCAAGGGCTGATAACAGGTGAGAATCACCTGAAAGGTGGAAAAACTGAGAAGGAAGAGTCATATCCTGGAGAACAGAGGGGAAGGCTACCAGAGGGGTTGATCATTTGCCAGGCTGGAAGTTCCTGGGCACTGCAAACATGTTGGCTCCCCTTTTCCAAGAGAAATATTCCTGTGCCAGGAGATCCCTGAGCACAGAGGTGGCCAGAGACAGCAGGGAAGAAGATGGGATGTGACACCTGAGCAGGACATGGGGCTGGAGACACCCTAAGGTTCCTTCCCATTGGAATTATCCCCCATTCCCATGAACTGTGCCCACAATCCCTGCACTGCAAGCCTGGCATCAGCCTCACAGAGTTGGTGATGTGACAACTTTCTGGGGGCTGAAACTATTTTGTGATGTTTGGGAAAGCTTGAGGCTCTGCTGGGAACAAGGACAGGGGCCAGGTGGACACTTGGACACTTGAGGGACAGCAAGGAACAGTGAGTGGAAGAATTTGGTTTGTAGGTTCCAGTTGATGAATAATTCACTCTTGTGCAGGCTCCTTCCTCTTGCTAAGGCAGGACAGAGGAGACCTGGCAGAAAAAGCTGTAAAGGCAAATGGACTTACTTGAGAAGATGTGAAGTTTTCTATTCCTACAATCATTAAATGAAATCAAACCTGAAGAATCTATATTATCCTTGATTCCTGTGCTTTGGACAGCAAAATAATTCCCTCATAAATGTTAGTTAATTTTTAAAAAATTAACACTTTTACTGTTTAGATCATTTAGTTTCTCTACACATGGACAAAAGTTGAATATATGAGAATATTCCTACAATAAAGCAGGCTGCAAAGGAAACAAAGGTATAAATTATAAATATAGGTATAAATTAGAAATACAAATTATATGGCAGAAGAAAGGGGAGAAATTAACGGCTCTTCACACAGGGCTGGTCAGGAGTTTTCTTTTAATGGGACATTCAAGAAGCTCTGGGAACTCGTGGAGCTGATGGCAGAGCAGCCCCTGCTCTCCCAGACAAGGGCTCCAAGGGCTGTCAGCTCTCAGCTGGGCTGGGTGCAGGAGAGGAATTTCAGCTGCTCTGAGGACAGGATGGATTCCAGGGCCCCTCTCCCGCTGGGGTCAGAGTTCTCATTGATGTAATGGGAAAACTTTTCCCCTTTTTAATGCCTCCTGTCTCATTCCATCACAGAGGCACAGAAATGAGGGATGGAAAGCACCTCTCGAGGTCAGGAGGCTCTGCCTGTGCTCATCAAGACCACAGAGCGAGGCGGATCCAGGACATTCCTGTCGTGTTTCAGGCACTGACCACAAGTCCTGAGCCTGCAGTCAAACAAAATCATTCATCTAGGCACTGCCCAAAGTGTCTTCATTTCCAGAGAATTATTAACATTTCTATCATGAAGAGCTGTTTCCCTTTGCTAATTTCAGAGCATCTGGTGCCGAGGCAGTGGAGCTCTCCTGGACTGCCAGGTCCTGTCCCTGGCCTGTCACCCCTGTCCCTGTCACCCCTGCCACTACCCCAAGCATTCCCCCTTCTGCTCAGAGGCCAGGTGGGGTTGGAGCTGTTCCCATTCTGCCCACACCTTGCTCTGCCATTCCTGGACATCCCTGTTCCCATCAGCTCTGCTGGCCCACAAATGCCTCTCCCTCAAAGAAATCCTCCCTGGTGCCCTGTTCTCCAGCACAGATTGTGTTTGGGCAGATATTTATTCTTATCAATGCTCTACAAACCTCTCTGCCTGGCCTGAGCACCATCCCTGCCCCTTTTCCCTCCAACCCTTTGTGCCAGGGCCAACGTGGTGAGTCTGGCACTAGCCAATGACCTCGGAGTGAGAAAAATCTCCTTTTGGGTTTGGACTCACCCCAGGCCTCTGCAGAAATGAATCCCAGTCTGGGTTTGGCAGGAGCCAGCCCTGGGAACAGCTGAGTGGCTCAATGAGGGAATTCCACCTGGGAGCTCAAAGGTGAGGTCATAAAGGAAACCTTTGGCCGAGCTCAGAGGACTCAAGAGCCAAATCCTCCAGGATCACAGAGAGACAGGAGCTGCTTGGTGCAGCTGTAAACTGTTCTGGAAAGGACGTTCAAAGAAAGCATCTGGAAGATCAAAGCTGGAGCCATAAAGGCTGAACTCTGTCCCCTGTCCCAGCCTTGGCCAGGTGCAGACAGAGGGAACACTCAGGGTGAGAGATGTCAAGGAGAGAATAAATTAATTCATATTTATTCACCATCTGCACCCCACTGTGCCCCCAGAGGAGCCCTGTCTGTCAGAGGAAGGCTCTGTGCACACTTAGGGATGCCCTGGATTCCTGGTGTGTCCTCCACAGGGAGCTTCACCCTGCCCACCCTGTCCCATCCCTGCTCCAAGGTTGTTCCCTTTGCTTGATGCTGGGGGGGAATTTCCCTTGATTTTGGGGGGGAATTTCCCTTGATTTCCCTTGATTCTGGGGGGAATCTGGGATTCTGCTGCTGGCCTGTTCCGCTCTGTGCTGCCCTGCCGTGAGGAGCAGACACAGGACCAGGTGTCTCACTGAGCACCTCGAGTGATACAACACCTGCCCGGGCAGGACTGTGCCCCTGTGCTCCTCAGAGAATGCTCTGAGCAGCTCCCAGCACCATTTTGAATGCCACATGTGTGAGTGAGGGACTAAAAATACCCAACTATTCAAATGTGAGATGGTGTCAGATGGCACCTCCAACTGGTATCTGAAAATCCAAAGCCAACAGTGCTGAAGGAGACGGATTCACCATCAGGAGAGAAGGGACTGAAGTCTGCTGCCTCAACTCCCACAGAGCCCAGAAAAGGCAAAAACCACTTGAAAATACCTTTCCAAAGAGAGCCCTGCCTGTAGATGCAGCTCCTTGTTTTCCAAGGCTTCTCCTGACGCACAGACACACTGAATGTTGTTTTTGAGATGCAAATTGCATTTAGCTTCCAGAGTAATTTAAATACATAAATACTGCTGAAGAAAACATAGACAAAATGTTGTTTTTAAGGATGTCAGAAATAAGCATTTTCACCACCTGGACATGGGGTTGAACACATATGAACATGGAACTTTCACACAAGCAGGGACTGATGCTCCCTGGGACAGGGACAGGGACAGCAGTCAAGGAACGGCTGGAGCTGGGCCAGGGCAGCTCAGGCTGGACATCAGGGCAAGGTTCTTCCCCCAGAGGGTGCTGGCACTGCCCAGGCTCCCCAGGGAATGGGCACGGCCCCGAGGCTGCCAGAGATGCAGGGATGCCCAGGGTGAGGTTGTTGGGGGGNCACCCAGTGGTGTTTAAAGCCAGCAGGAGCCTTTTCCCTTCTGCCTATTGGGTGGGAACAAGGAATGAGGGTTAAAAGCATGAAATGTTATCAAGCCAATGGCTCAGCCTGTGAGGATTCAGCACAGAAATTCTCTGCCTTGGATCCCCCCATGCCTGTCAGAGGCACTGCTCACAGAATATTGGTAGAAGTGGCTCTGGTAGGGAGCACAGCCCCCCGCACTGCACAGAGGGATCCAAGCCACCTCCTGACCCAGGGACTTGTGCCTGGTGACAACTTTGTCACCTGCTCCATTTGCTGGGACAAAGCTTTCCCCATGCCAGGCTGCCAGGGTGTCTTCCTGTGAGTGCCCCCAGTGATGGCAGGGGCAGTGCTGGACATGTCACCAGGACCTGGCCCAGGGTGGCACCTGCAGAGTCCATCCAGCACATCCTTGTGTAGGAACACCTGGAACAACCCCCAGTGATGGGAACCTGCAGCTGCTGTGGATTCCTGACTTCCCATGGGTGCCACAGGGCATTTGGGTGCCTCAGAGCTGTGTCCAGGCACCTGCTCTGAAGATGTCCAGACCTCACATTTGGGGACATTTGAGAGGTTGTCAGTGAAGGTGTCACCATCCCATGGGACAGGGCCAGCCTGCCCTGGGGTTTCTGTGTGCCCTGCACACACCCACGGTGAGGAAGAGGAGCAGGAATGTGGGGAACACCCCATGGGGTGGCTTCACCCAGCAGGAGGGGCTGAGCTCCCGTTCCTCAGCAGATAAGATTGTGCTCCTTGGCACCACGGCGGTGGCTGCTCTGCCCGCCGTTCCCACCCTGATAACAGCCCATGCCCTTTGGCTCTCTCCTTTCCTTCATTTTCACTGGAAAAATGCATTGTTGTTGTTCCTTCCTCACCCAGGAGGGTGCTGAGGGCTCTGCTCTGCTGAGGGCTCTGCTTCCTGAGCCCAAGTGTCCCGAGCTCTGCTGGTGCCCAGATCAGAGATCTCCATCTGTGTGCCTTGATGGGCTCCCAGTCCCAGGGGCTCTGCTTGCTCAACCCTTTGCCCACCTTCAGGGAGAAGTGGAGCTCAGTTCTGTGTCCAAAAAGTGGCATTGGAGATGAAATATCAAATTATTTCACTGGGAAATACTGTGTAAACTATTTCAATAATTCAAGTATGCCGGAGCAGGCTGGGTGCACCAGCACAAATCCATGGAATCCCAGAATCCCAGACTGGTTTGGGTTGGAAGGGATCTCAAAGCTCAGCCCATCCTGCCCCTGCCATGGCAGGGGCAGGATGGGCTGAGCTTTGAGATCCCTTCCAACCCAAACCAGTCTGGTTTAGACAAAGCACATTTGTAAAACCTCTGTGATCCCAAGGAAAGCTCTCATTGCCATTAAACCACATCCTGTATCCAGAACTTTCCACGGCCATGCCAAGGCCTGGCTGGGGCTGATGGGAACAGACCCATTCCCTACTGGCCATGACCTGGGCACGGGGAGCTGTGGTGAGCCTCCTTTGTTTCCACTGAGCTCTCAGATAAGTAATCTCTCCTGAGACCTGATAAATACAATTTAAAATGAGGGAAGGAGTTGAAAATCTTTTCCCTTGCTGCAAAGTTCAAAGGCTTTGCGTGGTACCTCAAAGGTGCTGCTCAGTTTGCTTTGAACCCAGAATAGGAACCAAGAATGATCCCATGTTGATTATCTTGAGACTTTGTGTCTCCATCCAGTGGCTCTGAGTGCCTGGAGTAGTGGATTGACTTGAAATGAGCAAATTGAGGTTGTAGGAGCAACATTCTGCAAGAATTTGGGGCTGGAGGTCACTTTATTCTGCACCATGGTTTGATGAACTGACCAACACTCAAGATTATACAATATCACTGGAGGAAAAAAGTAATTCTAAAATGAAACCTCAAAATACATCACTGACAAAAAATGAGCAAATGGGCAAAATTCCACCCAGAGCAGCTGTGGCTGTCCCTGGATCCCTGGAAGTGTCCCAGGCCAGGTTGGATGGGGCTGGGAGCAGCCTGGGACAGTGGAAGGTGTCCCTGCCATGACAGGGGTGGCACTGGATGGGATTAAAGGTCCCTTCCCATTCCATGATTCTATTAATACACCCTGACTTTCCAGGAATTATTTCCTCTGAGATACCTTTGCCTCCTGTAGAGACATTTGCAACCTTAAATCTAAATTCAAGCATAGATTTGTCATGGATTTACTGGGTTATTTTCCCACTCAGGAGTGGAGAGGGGGAATAAGGGAATATGATTTTTGAAGAAAAATGCTTGAAGATTTGTTTTCACACCTTTCTGGGCTGAGAAGAAGAGGTGACACCTTTCATGTCCCCCAAAACTGATCTGTCCTTGTGGCTCAGGTCAGGGGCCCAGGGCTCTGAATCTCAGTCCAGACTGAAGGAAGACCTTTCCCACTCCTCCAATGGCAGCTTTTCCATCCTCTCCAGCATTCTCTCCACCTTCCTCTGCCTCAGAGTCAAGCTCTCTGTGCTCAGCCTGCTGCCACGTAGGGGACAGCATCCTGCTAGGCCAATTCCTCACGTTCTGGCAGCATTTCTGCTCTTTTTGGGAACTCCGGGCATCAAAGGCCATCACAGTCTCACAAACCCTGAGTTCTGCAGCACTTCACTCTCACACACTGAAAATGGAGCCCCATCTCTCTATACAAGGCCTTTTAAGGATAACCTGTCTAATTAAGAAATGACACCTTAATTATTTTTACTTTTAACCCGTGGCCTGCAATGAGGACTTTTTATCCAATTACACAAAACCACCC
>VYZP01074140.1:0-35882 GCA_013400635.1 Hypocryptadius cinnamomeus | reverse complement strand
GGCTCAACCTCAGGTTTCCCATAGGAGAGTCTCAGAAGTCCCAATCCTTAGAATAATAATTAAATCTTGGTGCAATAACTAAATAACAAAATGACAGCTTGAGTTGGGTGCCTCCAGACAGGAAAGTTTCCTTAACAAGGATATCCATAACATGGAGCATCTTTCTACTTGGTTCTTTGCAATCAAGGGATTAGAGCAAGTCTCAGCATGGAGACAGCCCAGTACTGAAGGACAAATTTCTAGTTTTCAGGTTCTGGGGTGGCCAACCAAGCCTGAACCTTGGTTGACTTTGCCCTGTGAAGTTGCCAGTTTGCCTGAGCAGAGGAAGACGGAAGGCAAAGCACACCCTGATCTCAGGCCACCTCAGCTCTGCTGTGCAGACAGGCTACATCAAGGCATGAACTGGATCCTCCAAAATCTCCAGCGTGTTCTCTGGTCCTTCCTGACCAGTAACTCCCCTCACCTCCAATCAGACCCTGTTTGTCATTCATTTTGCCAGCTTTGTATCAATTGCACCCCTGTCCAAAAGAGCTGTTTCCAGCAGAAAGCCCGTGATATGGATCATGGGTTTTAATTAATATAGCTGTACATACTTTATGCCTGAATGCATGCCCTAATTTGAGTAACAACATGGATATATTCTCCAAAGAAAGTAATACTTGACTAAATTGTTCTCTTGACGTAAACCTGTAATTTAAAAATTATATATATTTAGAGTGCAAGTCAAAACAGGAAGTTTTGCATTCCCAAAGCGGATAAAGATATTTCTGAACCTAAATATCTAGTGATACAAAATTACAATGAAATGTCTCTCCCTTGCTTGCCTAACAAAACCACTCTTCACCAAATAAGCTTGCTATTTATGGGAGCACTTTGCTGTACAGGCAAGTTTGCTCTCACGGTCTCTATAAATGGAGAGGTTGGGGATTTTCACAGTCACCCTCTGTCCAAAGAAGACTTTGCCACTGGAAAGTGCAAGCATATCCACTGAAAGCAAAGCAAAACTGGCACTAGAAAACCATTTATAAAAGTTCATATAAGAAAGAAGGTATCAGGGAAAACCAATTCAGAGCAGAGAACTAAGTACTAAGCAGTGGGAGATACACTAAATGCAGAATTTAGCATCCTAGCTAACATTGAGGTCTATCAACTGCATCCACCATGGGGGCTAGTCATAAATGGAACCAGTCTCTCCACTGGCTCTAAGCCATCTGGCACCACTGGTTTGGCTGCTGACAGACATGTGGCAAGGATCAGGGCTGCGTGCTGTGATGCTGCCAGGGGTGAATCTGAACATCAGGTGACAAACCTTAACAGCAAAATAAAGCACATCACAAACAGTGGGGAGGGAAAGATTAAATTATGGCAGGGATCAGTTGATATGCTGTCAGGGACACAGTTGGTATGCTGTCTGACTCCTTACTTCCACTTGGGGAGCCTCTGTGCAATCAACCCCTTCAGCAGGCAGGAATTGTGTCTGCACAGAGTACGACACAGAGCTGCAGGAATCATTCCTCTCTTTCATCATAGAGTTGTCTGCCTGCAGCATTTGCCACCAAAGCAAAGTAGTCTGGCTCTAAAAGCATTTAGGAATTCACAAAGCAGCAAAATCTACATGGATGCATGTAGGTCCACGCACACAAGAACATACGTATATATTACATGTTTTATTTATAAGTCAAGATTTTGCATAGGAACTGGTTGAACAGATGTTAAACCAAGACCTCACAAAACATGTTCCAACAAAAAGGAGTGAGTCTGGCAGGAGAGTAACTAGAGATGCTGGAATGACAGTTTTGTTGAAGACTTAAATCCCAATGCAATTTCTGATTCACAATATTCAGATATGTAATAGCTGAAGTAGTGACTCAGAAGAGACAGATCTGTTGCCTCAGTGCTCTTTTCACTATTTTATGAGGCACAAATTAGCACAGAACTTTAACCCATAATTAATTCCATGGCAAATTCATATTATTACTGTACTATTCTGTGGAATTGCAAATCAGTAGATTTCTATTCTATTTCTACGTTTAGTTCAGGCAATGTCGCATGACTACAAGGGATTTTTTTAGGTAGGTATCCTGCAGGATCACCTTGTTGAGCTGCCTTTATTTCCCAGCAGTTCTGGACACATTTCTCCTTACAAAGACAAAGTAAGGGAGATGACCTGATCCCTGACCTGCCTTGGAAAGTATTTCCCATAACTTCATTCATCATATCTTGCTCTAGGCTAAAGGGATAGCAAGACAATAAAAAGACAAATAAATCCTATAACAATACTGCCACTGCTGGTGAGTGCAGGTGAAATGTCCATAGGTGATCAAAAGGTGGACTGTGCAATTCTACAGCAGTATGCTTTCTAAGTAATTCAATTTTATGTGTAACCCTGCATCTATCAGGAAGGTCACTGAAGCCATAGATATTAGAGAATCATTTGTAAATAATCATCTGGCTGTCAGAATAGACACATGTCCATTTGCTCTCCAAAACACTGCTGTAAAAAGTGCTAAACATCCTCATCTGTTCAGAGCTGCAGAGATCTCAAGAATGCCAAATGCCAAAATCTGCTCTGAAGTTTGATTGGGCTTTGGTGAAACAGGTTTAGCCAAGTGTGCTGTACTTCTGTGGCCTTGGATACACCTTGAATAAAGGTGCTTCAGACCAACCTAATGCAATCTCCTCTTTCTTAGACACATCTTCATTAGTTCAATGTATGTTTAACCAAGACCATGCTAGTGCTGTCACATTGCCTAAGGAAAACACCACCAGCCCTCTCAGTCAACTTCTCCATGAAACACACAGCTTGGTTCTCACTATTTCCTCTCGATGTAGGTTGTTAGAAGAATACATTGTATTTAAAATTTCCTGCCTTCCTAACGAATGTGATTAATCCAATTTTACATAATTATTTTCTTTATTTCATGCAAGTCAACAGTACTTTGCTAACAGAAGTTACAGCATGTCTTCAGCATGTATTAGAAAGTAACCAGAGGGACGCCAGAAAAATAACAGGAATTACTTCAGGCACTTTATTCAGTTGGTTTTCACTTAAAAAAAAAAAAAACAACTTACACCCTTTTCTGATGGTTTTACAGTCCATTGCACAATAACCTGTTATTATGTGATTTTTTTTATCACACTCACCTAAGGCAATATGAGCTCTTATAATTGAAGTGAAATATTGAAACAGAATTTTCTACCAACTACACCATTATGAGTGATACTGATCTACAGCATCCTGCTCCTACTTTATTTACAGGGGACAATAATAAAATATTCCTACTAACTCGATTGCTTTATATCATGTAACTGAAACGCCAAAATCAAGGTCAAGAGTAATGTCAGTGGTTTAATTTCCCTAGTGCTAACCCACAGTAAAATTTCTCAGGATATAGTCTGCTGGTCTCCTGCAAGTCATTATGTATTTAATTTTCTTCCTGTAAAGTGCTTTTCTTGAATGCAAAGCCTGTGTATTCTAAAGGTAAATACATTAAGATAAAAGGTTCAAAGAGTCTTTTTCTAAAGACATCTTATAATGTCTCGTAAGCTTCCTTATGAAATTCCAGTGCAAACCCCAACCATGCTGTCTTCAAAAGAATTCCCAGTGCATTTTCTTTGTTTGCACAAAGGAAGGAAGGAAAATTAAAGGAGAGGGGGAGGGGGAAGCTGCGGTCAATATTATGGCCCTGCAGATTGCCAGAGTCAGACACCCTGGATCCTCAGAGTGAAAAAGATATATCAGTCAAGGCACTGCATGGGAATTTGCTTGTATCTACTTGCCTTGGCTTCCAAGGCCTTCAGAGCATCTCATCTCTCAGATGCCACTGCTGCCAACTCCCCCAACACACAGCAAAGCCCAGGCACATTTTCTGCCAGCAAGTTCTTGTTGTCTCCTGGGTAGTGAAGAACCCCCATTAGAAACAGCCCAAAGCTAAAACCTCTCTCAAATCACGCCTCTACCAGCACAACTCCCCTAAAATTACGCTGGTGAGCTGCCATTACTGGCTGACGTGCCTCCCAAACCTGTCCCACTGGTTTCTCTTACCGCCTCCCAATCTCCTTGTTTTATCTCCCCATTATTCAGTTTTACATCATGGGCTGCTTGGGGCAGGGACTGCCTTCACAGTGCTTGCACACCTCCTAAAGCCCTGGGATGGGGTGGTCCAAACTGCCAGTGCCTGAGATGTTCTAACAAATAATAATATAATCAGTCGCAGGAGGAAGTCTCACTTCTCTACATTATGGAAAGTGGTAGGAAAAACGATGTAGATAAAGCATTCTGCAGCAACCATCTTAACATGCAGTTTTGCTTTATCTTGTCTCTCTTCCAACTCCACCACAGAATTTTTGCCAGATTTCAGGCAGCTCTGCTGCACAAAAGCACACCCACAGCCCCACTCCAGCAGGCTTGATGGCTCTGCAGAGCCCAGTAAAGGGGTAAAATAATCCTTGCTACACTTATGGTCACTCTCAGATTGGTAGTCATGCTCCTGGTGGCTGACTCCCATTTCAGGAAGGTTGTGCTTCCCCCTCCAGCATCACTGGGACCAGAGTTTCTGCTGAGAGCTGTCCCCTGCCTAGGATGCAAACATTCCTCTCTGAAGCCCTGCCCAAACATTCCCCAGAGGTTCAGATGGGTCCCAGGGTTTGTGGTGCTGTTGCTTGTGCTGTGACAGATCACTAGGGAGCATGGCTGATCTGCATTCAGGTTTCATCTCAAGAAAATTATTCTTACAAATTCACAGTCTGCCTCTGTGCATGACAAAACAAAGTCTCCAGTGGAAATGAAGAGCTCAGAAAATCATAGCCAAGATTTATGGGAAGTCATAAAAAACTCCTGAAAGGAAATGTTAAGCTTGCTAGCATTTGTGCTGTTTGCTTGGCCATGTCACAACGACCCAAACCTGCTCAAAACAAACCCAAAAGAGTTGGTTCTCTAAAAGAGAGGCAAGGCATGCTGTGGGGAGAAAGGGTGGTAATCCAGTGCTCTGTAAAGAACTTGGTAACATGAGTGCTACACCTCTCCCTTTCTAGTGATCCCAGCCAGGGAAGCAAAAGGGGCTTCCATTACCTAGGCCAAGTGTGACTGAGTGATTTGTGCCTTTTTTCATGGTTATTTAAATGCATTTTTCATTGTGCAAACGCAGATACAGTAGCTGGGAGAGTAAATGATGTAAGACTGCATCATATCATAGAATAATAGGATGGTCTGGGTTAGAAGGGACCTTTAAAGGTCATCTGGCATAATCCCCTGGCAATGTAAGCAGAGACATCTGACCTAAAGATGACCATAAGATGATCTGACCTATGTCAGAGCCTTACCAAGGGACTGAAATAAACTGGGCATTAGCTACAGAGGACATTCACAAGGATGAGCACATGAAGCTGTGGATTCTTTGAGGAAATGTAAATGGGAACAAGCAGTGCAAAATCAGAGTGTACATACACAGAAGTCCACAATGGAGACCAAGTCCTTCTCTGAATATACACAATCCAACCACAGTGCATTACCCCTGAGTAGCTCTGAGGGAGGATGAGTCAGGCAGGGAGGGCAACACTCTTCCCAGCAGTACGGGAACTTCCTCCTCAGAGAGGACCCTGCAGTTTAAAACAGGCTGAGATAACTTCTCACTGCCTTTTGGGTTACAAGAAGGATTTGGTTTTGTGCTTGCTTCTCCCACATCTGACAGCTGGTTGCTAACTTATCTCAGCCACAAACTCATTTTCACTCAGGGCTTTTGCTGCTGATGTCCTACAGACCACCAGCAGCCCATGGAGGAGATCCAGGTGCACCTCCAACAGGCACAACCGTGCTTATTGGGCTACCAGTCTCCCCTTGCCACTGAAAGACATCTAAGACTTGAACATTTATGTGCTTCAAACTGTGAGAAAACTATTCCAAAGTGACCTTTGTTTTACCTGCAGGTATACTGCCCTGTGCTGTGATCTTGTCAGATCTTGTTAAGTCATCAGCACCAGGGTAATCTGGATGATAAAAGCCAGAGAAGGCCTCACTGTGAGGGATGCTGTGCCTGTAAAATCATGAAAATGGCAACAATGAGGCACCAGCAACCTTTTTTAACTCATTATACAAAGGACTTTATAGGAGTCATTAACAGCATATTATGGACGGCTTGTGAAGAATTCAGATTCTAAGATCCTACAGAAAAGGAATAGCAATGACTTAGGGCTGGACTGAGCTAATCCTCTTCATAAAAGCTGCTGTGTAGCCTGGCTTTTTGTTTGTTTGTTTGTTTGTTGGTTTTCTTTTCTCACTCTTTACTACTCTAACTTTGAAAGAAAATAATGTTCATGGCACTATGCAGTCTACAGTTGTTTTCTGAAACAGATTTTAGGATGCCTTGCTTAACACGGATGTACACCTGGATGATTCTTGGTCCTTGCAATGGTTTTCCAGGTGCAGCCACCTCTGGAGCTGTGACACCTCCAGACCTCCTACAATGAAACCCAGGGAGCAGAAATCAGGAAGGAGGTGTACCAGGCTGAATTTTTACTTCAAAGTTAGAGGATATGCCTGGCAGCAGCAATGAAAAGGTAAGGCACAGAAACACTCTCTAGGTGTGAAGATGTCTCTGTCACCAACCAACAAACCCATGTCCAGTCCCAGAAATCTTGGTGGGAATTGAGATGGGAACGTCTGTCCTGCCCAATGCCTCTTTAAATGCATCAGCTAGCTCAGGTGCCAGGGTCTGAAAGGAAATGAAAACAATTCTTGCTAAGAAACATGATCTTATAAGTGCCCCATTACAGTGATGCCAAAAAATGCTGTTTTATTCCAGCTTTTTCAAGGTTTGGAAATACAGCTAAAAAGCCTTGGTTTTGGTTTTACCCATTTTGAGTCCTAATGGCAATAGAACAGAGGGACAATGTAACCCTCTGCAGCAACCACAGCTCAGTGAATGTGAACTAGTACCCAAGGAGAAGGTGGCAGATTTGATAGCGTAAGAAAATCTTAGCTCTGAGACCTTATTCTGAGCCTTGCCAAGGTAAGTTGGCTACACAGGTGCTAAGGAATATATTTAAAATAAGCTAATGTGTGAAGAGAAGACAGTCACCTCCACAGAAAAATGATTTACCACCTTTGTGGAAATGCAGATATACCTCTAGAAGTCTTAAGTCTTGGCTGGCTGCAGCAAAGAGAGTATCATCTCCCAAACTTCTTCCAAGGTGAAGCTAAAAAAAAAATGAAATCGACATAGATCTATAAAGGAGTAGCCTCTGTGTGTGATGACCAGAAAATCAGACCTGACAGGATCTGACAGTCCTTGTTACACAAGGTGGAGGAAATCCAAGTCACCTCACTCAGTTCAGCTGATCTTCACTAATTGAGAGAATAAAGCCAAAGCCCTGAGCACTGAGATACTCGAGATTCCAGATGCTTTAAATATCCAGGGTGGTTATAAAACTATCATGATCCTTTCATGATGAATCCTAACAGGTATTTTCTCAAGCTTGAATGTTTGGAATTCAGTAGGTTAGGGTTAATTACAGAATAATAGACAAAGAAAAAATTGTGATAATGGAAAAGATAGAGAAGGGGATGTAACCCTGAAACTTCAAGTCCTGGGTGTACTTCTTGAAAATCTTGTTAAAAAACCCTAATGCCCTGGACATCAAGGGGAAACCACCCTCAAGGTGAGCATCAGGTAACCATCTCTGTTTCCAGCCTGTGCTCTGTGAACACAAAAGAAAGAACTCTGAAGGGGTGGAGACCTGTTCAAGAAGTGAAGAATAAAAAAGCCTAAGGAAGAGAGTATGTAAAAGGAGCACAGAGCTCACTCCCAAAAAGAATGACAAAGAATGGTGTTTATGTTTTACTCAGGAGAGGGCAATGGAGGTGAGTTAGTGGGTGGTGGCGAGAGAGAGAGAGAGCAGGTCAGACTTGTAGGATGATGTTTTGCATATATTGTCCAAAGATGGAGGACATTTTGCAGATAGTGTCTAAAGAAAGCATCTTATTCACTTTTGTTGTGGATCCAGGGAGAAATGGGAGAAACAGTACCCATGGCATTATCCTTAGAAACCGGGCGGAAGTTTCCCAGAATGCTGGGAGTGTGAATGTCTATAAGATATCCATGTAAGATTTCACTCAAAACCTGTTCCAACTCAGTAGGTTTTGGGAAACGAAATAATTAGTTTTGTTCATGCCTTATTAAGTTAGCTGTCATTAAAATTAGTGGTTGGTGCTATGCAGCAAGTTAGTTCCCAATTTTTCTGAACATAAAACCTGAGTGATGGATCAGATGCTGATGTAGGGTGCAGAAACACAACAGCAGTTTGGCATCTGTTACAGAAGATTTTTCTGCAATGCTCTTGAAGCTGATTGAAATCTATTGAGCTCACCAATAGAAAAATATTGAATGTTGCTGACTCTTCTCCAGCATTCCATGGTGCTTCTCCCATATTCCTGCTGCACCATGCAGGGCTGGCAGTTCATTTCCTCCCTGCTGGAGGGGAGCCACAGAGCCCCCTCAAGCAAAGCAAGCTTCACATATACTCAGTTTGCACAAGTAATTACAGCAGGTTTGTTGCTCAAGAGTACAAACAGCCCACATCTTTAATGATTGTGCAAGAAACTTCACTCAGAATAAAGCCTGAGTTTCAGAAGGCTGGGGATTTTTTAAGTGTAAGCTGAAATAAAAGTTTCCATAGCTATTTTTGATTTCTAAACCAGACATTTTGTTTGTAAACACCCAGACAGCAGAGAGGTTTCCTCCCTCCTCTGTCCCACGCAGAGCCATCTTGCTGCTTTACCTCACCCTCTCCAAGCTGCCTGCTGGCTCTGGAAGCTGCCTGGGGATGAGACAAAAAAGGCTGTGTGGACAGCAGCTAAAAATGCCTGGAAAAGCAGTCCTTGTTGGGCAGATGAGGAGACACTGTTTCCCCTGTCTGTGACCACTGCATGCCTGCACAGAGGGAGCCCTTGTGCTCAGAAAAGAAAGACAAGCTACAAGACACCATGCTAACAGTTCCCAGGGTTTCAGTTCCATTTTTCAATTAAGACCACGGATTTTCCATGTTACTGAGTGCTAAAACTTTGGGGGTTGTGGTTGGTCAGAGAGCTGGGTATCAGCTAATCAATCAACCAAGACATCTTTAAACATGGCTACAGATAGATGAATTTTAGGTGTTGAGATTACACCTTTGAACTTTCCTTTACCCAAGTTATGGTAATTGGGCCAGACAGCAGCACTGCTGGTGCTGGCTTTGGGCACAGTGTGTGTAGTTCCACACAATAGGCTGGGCAGTGCTGCTGTCTCTGTGACTTCACTCAAACCCTCTCTTGCTGGCCTTTGCAGCTGGGCTGTGCTGTGCACAGGTGCCTCATGCCAGCCTGGGAGAGCAGCGTGGCTCTACCTGCTTTTGTCAGGATAAGGCACCTCCTTGAGACAAGCTGGAAGTCCTCTCTTTTCCTTTTTAAATTTTTTCTTTTTTACCCGTGCATTTTGCTCCCATGCCTTGCACATAAAATGAGAGGACCTTGTCACTGTTTACACAGTGGTGAGTACACAAGCTGAGGGGAGTTCAGTTCTGCTCCTTGCTCCCATTTGCCCTGGACCAAACTGATGTCAAACTGGGGAGCCGTGCCCGGGTTCCACCAGTCTTCAGGCTCTGTTGCTCATTAGTGGAAACTGCACAGAAAGGACAGAGGGATGCTGGGGGTTGTGAGTGTCTCCTCAGACACAGACCCACTGGACACCACCAGCAGGAAGGTCCCATTTCAGAACATTCCCCTTTCCCCCTGAGGTGGTTGCTGGTGATTGGTAGTGAAGGTTGTGGTGAGTCACTGCTACATCTCAACTCCAGACATCCTTTCTTTTGTATCCTTCACCTTTAGTGGTCAGGAACTTCTGAGTTAAATGAGAGAGATTTTTTGTCATTGGGCCTACAGTGTTCAGTTATGACTTTAAAAAGTTTATTATTAATAACTTCTTCCTTTCCACTTTTCCCAAGGCATAAAAAGTTATTCCTTTCAACTTTTCCCAAAGCATAAAAAGTAGGACATAGATATTCAAAGACAAAACTGGAGAACACAGGCATATGGAAAATCCAAATGAAGGAAGCACCTAAAGCTTTAATTTAGATGCATGATTTTTTAGCATTTCTTTTTGTGGACATTGTAGGGAAATCAGGTTTTACAGGGACCCATGAGTGTGAACAGGTTTTAGTTTGGTAGATCAGGATGGGAGTACCAGTCCATTAAAACTGGCAATATAGAGAAAGAGGAGAGGGAAGGGGAAGGGGAAGGGGAAGGGGAAGGTGGCAACAAGAGCAACAGCCTCCATCTATAGGATAAGAGCAAGACAAGAGGAGTAGTTGAATCCCACATGCAGACATAAAGGCATGGAATTTTCATCTGGAAAAGAGAATTTCAGAAACCTTCAAAGACTAAGCATTCAAATGAGGTGATTTTTTTTTTTCCTGAAACAGCATGGCATCAGAATTTTTCCTAAAGTCCCTGGCATCAAAACTCAAGCACAGGGTAGACAGCTGAGGCATGCAGGCAATCCTGAGCAACCCCAGGTGAATTTAGTCTGTAGTACTGGCTCTGTGTATTTGGACATAACTGCAGCAACAGGGACTGCTTCAGCAGGCTCATATGGGCTGAAAAGTCAATATGAGAACTCAGAGTGTGGAAGTGCTGACAGGATAAAGGCATCCTCACAGTGTTTGAACCCAGTCCAAAGCTAACATAAGTGAAAACCTCTGGAGAAGCTGTTCTTGTTGAACTGCAAGTTGCTTTTTTTCCCCCTATTTAAATATGCCAAAGTAGTTAAATTGAGATGATAAGAATCTGGACTTTATCAGTGAATTCTACCTTTCAAAAATAGTTATTCAAATTCTTACTTCATCAGGCTTTAGGAGGTAACACATTTAAAGAAATAAAATGTGGAAAAAATCCATTTGAAGGTGCTGGCTTCATCTGCATGGCAATGAAATGTTCTCAAGAAAGGCGTTTACTTTTAATTAGTAATAAAGCAAATGCAAACCACCATAGGCCACATTTGAGAAAATGCCATAGTTCAAAGTGAGAAAAGACTTTTATTAAATGAAACTGTAAGTGAATACCATTAAATACATGTCAACACAACCATTAGAGCAATCTATCAACCAGCATAAAGAAAGCATAAAATCACACAGGTGAGTTGTGGGCACAATAAAAGTGTGATTGTATTTTTGCACTTTGTCTTCAGGAGAAATAGGTCTCTCCACAACAAAAGACCACCAGCTCAAAAGCAAACCCAAGCCCTAAGCAGGAGGGGCTGGCTCCAACCTAGAATGTTTTCACAATACCCACTGCACGAATTTATCACCCTGCTCCTCAACAGTGGTATGATTTTATTCTCTGACATGAGAGGCTGTATTGTGCCTGTAGCCCATGCCTCCATCAATACTTACTCCAGTTGATGCTGCCTCTTGTCACTCCAGCTTAGAAAAACCACACCTCGCATGACCCAGGGCAGTGCTGGCTGCTCTGCAGCCATGCTGTGTGTCCCACTCTTGGACAGGCAAAGGGCCACAGCCAGGGAGGATGCAGACTTTGAGGTCAGAGGAGGGGTAGCTCCTGTTCACAGCCCCTCCAGCTGATCAGGTGGTGCTGGGGGGGGACAGCCTACAGGTCAGGTCACTCATGCATCAATGTGGCACCTGCTGAGAAAAGCACGCAGAGTTGGCCTGGTTTTTTTAATTGCTACTCTTCATTTATTTCTCTCTTTGGTCCACTTCCCCTTGAGCTTAGAGTTATCCCTCTGGGCTGGGTCTGCCCCTTCTTACAGAGTAGAAAACCCTTAGTGTACCATGGGTGCTGTTGGCAGCAAATATATATCAAGTCATCATAACAAAATCTTCTGGGCCAATTTCCAACTCCACCTCCGCACAGCTAGCACTATAAAGAAAGGTTTACCAGGAAAAAACCCTAAAACCAACCAAACAACAAAACAAACAAACAAACAACAACAAAAGCATGCAAATAAACAAGAAAATAACATAAGAGAGGGAGCACATCTCTACTTCCAGCCTCCACAGTGCTCAGCCTGATCTCGCTCACCTCCAGGGACACTTCCCCAAGGAAAGCTGGTGCTGACTTTTGTAGAGATGGGCCTTTCTGTTTTATTTCATTGTGCTCAGAAGAAGAAAGAAGTGCAGAGTAATGCTGACCTGTTTAGCTACATCAAGACAAAGGGAATGTTGCTTAGTCTATTTTTTTGCTCAGATGTGCCCCCCCTTCCATTTGTAAACATGTTTAGCTGGTGGGAGCCACTGTCCTGGAGGAGCAGGGGGTGGTGATGCTGCAGGAGGAAATGCTAAATATAAGAGTGGCTAAATGTAAGTTTGGTGATGTCAGCTCTGTGTGAGATAGAAAAAACAAGGACTATGTTCAGCTCCACCAGGCTCAACAGCAAGGGTATAAAATGCTTCTGAGAGGGCTAAACAGCTCCAGACCCAGAAAAAGACAGTTGAGTCGCTGAGATTATACTTAATTGGTGTTGTGGGAAGGCAGCCTCTCTGTGAGGCAGCCTACGCTGTCCCCTCGTACAAAGCCTTTTCATGAGCTACAGGGGACATACTGCCAAGCATCTTGCCAAATACCAGCCTTATAATGTCATCTCAGGAAACAGAGGAGCCTGAAGCCACCAGGACAGCTTCACTGCCCTCACGGTCTGTCCCTGCCATCCCTGCTGTTTTTGCCCCTCTAGTCCATGCCCCAGCCCTCCTAGGCTGGATGGTGGCCTCGTCCCACCTCCTGTAGCCATGTGAGTAGCAGCATGGGCAAGGTTTTCATGTAGGGGAGGAACCATAGCACCAGGTCTTGTTTAATCATCTGTCCAGGATTCATCTGCAGCTGGTTTACAGTCACACAACCCCCAAAGAGCAAGACAGTGCAAATACTTTGTTCAAGCTGGCTTTCCTTGCAGTGACAACACACACACACAACTCCTCATCATGCCAAGAGGCCAAATTTTCCATTTTGTCTGTGTCTGCATCTGTCTGTGCCAGGCTGGTCTGACAGCAGGATTTTGTCCTAAATATGCTACTGCCTCCCTAGCAGTGCTCAACCTGCTTGGAGCTCATCCAGCTAGAAGTTATGTTTAAAATAGGATTCCTGATATATGCTGGTGAGACACTGCTAGAGAGGCTGACCCACATGAGTTCCAGGGAATTAGGTTTCTGTTTCCCTGTGCTTTCTCTGCTGCTAATGGGAAATTTCCCACAGAAAAATGATATTTTTGGCAACTTTGTCGTTGGTAGTTTCCACCTCTTGATGAATGCCACCATGAACCACCAGAACCATGTGTCGTCTAGACATGGATGAATCATGAACTCACTTAGGGCTTCATGTTGCAGAGAAGGGGCTATAACTTCCCTCTCAATTCTTCACTTCCCTGATTAACTTTTGCATGGGATATTAGGAGCAAGGGTTTGGCTGGATCTCATTCATGTGTGCATTTGTGCATGTTTGAGGTGTGTTTGTGCACAGATACATGCACCATCTATGTTCATAGCCAAATCCCTGACTTAAACACACAAAGCAAGTACAAATGCCCTAGAAAAAATGAGAATAATTTTGTTGTGGAAGAGGTATGGAGGGCTTTTTTTTTTTTTTAAAGTGGTATGGAGGGCTTTTTTTTTTTTAAGTGGGCTTTTTAGCTAAATCAACTGGAGTAGCTGGAAGGCTAGTCCAGTTGATTTAGCTTTTTTTTTTCCTCATTCTCATTCTCATTCTCATTCTCATTCATTTTACTATTCTTACTGTATTTTCTCAATTTTGGAAGCTGTACCTAAGCCTCTTTCTCTTAACCATGCCTTGAAAATTAAAGCACTGGGAGCCAGATGCTGAACTGGTATATCCATAGGAATGCATCATTTTGTTTCCTAAAGGGTGCTTTTTCAGACACCCTGTTCTGAGGCCAGGCAGAGCAGAGCAAGTTTGACCAGGCTCCTTCCAGGGGTCATTCCAGCTGAAATTTGTGGTTACATGAGCCCAGCCTAGTGGCTCCTAACTGGTGAGACAGTGGTTCCCAAGGGAACTAACTCTACCAACACTGTTTGCTGGAGCTGGGAACACTGGGGTGGTGCCCAAGGGGCCCTGGGCAAAGCCAGCTTGCTCCAGCCATGCTCCTGGCCCCAGAGTTGGGTGGGCTGAGACATGGAATTCTGCCAGGGTCCTATGGTGAAGAGGGCTGGGAGAAAGATGACCTTTGGGGGCTGTAGCTGCCACATACAAGTTGTGAAATGCCTCTCTAAAAAAAACAAAGGGGCTACTCCACATAAAGGAAAGTCCCCAGTGAGGAGTACTGCAGATGGTATGAGAAAAGGTCCGTGCAGAAGAGCAGAAGAGCTCTGTGCCTCACTGTGCTGTTTTCTGCATTCCCACAACACTTTGCCTTTTGAGTTCAGCCTTGCAAGCTCCAAGGCAAATCAACAAGTTGAAGCAGGAACCTAATTCAAGCTCTGAATAAAACCCATACTTGACAACTTTAATTATTAGGCTGATGCGTCATATTTACATTAATTTGAGCACTACTTAGATTCAATTACAATAATTCTTCCATATATTCATTCCAAGACATTTCAATAACTTAGCAGATAGCATATATAATCAAAGATTAGCTGAAGAAACAGGTTTGCTCTCTACAGACATACTGCTCCTCTGCCTGGGTGCTGACTACAGCACCCTGTGCATGGGTCTGCATGGATGTGCCTAACAGGGCACAGCATCTGGAACAGTGTCAAAGGACAGGTACTGGAAAGCCCATGAGCCTTGGCTACAGCCCCAGGATCAAATTACAGCCCCTGTGGTAGGGGTCCATGTTCACCTTAACATGTGCTTTTGCAGACTGGAAGTACTCCTGGATTTCTCTTTTGCTGTTCATTGATCATCCAGCAGCGATGCCCAGCACAATTTTTTTTCATTAGCCAGCTGGCCAGAAAGTTTATTCCAGATGATGTTGAGGTACCTTACAACCTCATAGTCTACGGTTCTATGATTCCAGATGGTATTTGGCTCATTCTCCCTCCACTTTCCCTGCATGTTTTTCGGGAACACAACTTATATCTCTTTGATGAAGACCATGACAAAGCACTCAAGCCAGAGTGCCACACCATGGCACCATGGCACAATCTGTTCTAACTCCTAGGTATAGCTTGTGTTGCTTGTGACTGATAAGGTGTTAAATTACCTGCATCCCCAAAGTGGAGAAACTCTTTCCCTCTTCCTTCTACCAAGACCCCAGGATCATATTAATGAGATACAGAGTGAAGAGTGAAAGCTACTGCCCAGGCGTTTTCCACTCTTGTGTTTGGGTTTCTTTCACTCACTCGGTGTAATATAAAGAGTTGAGATGTATGGCTAAGAACTGATTTTTTCCCAGGCATTACAGATGAGGGCGTATGCAAACAAATTTTACAGTCCAAATACTGTTTGGAGCCCTACATCCCCACAAAACTTTTCAGTATGTTGCAGGGGGGGACAACTGTGAACAGAAAAGCCCTCGCTCTGGACATGAATTTCACTCTCAAGGTAGGAGAGAGCAAGTAAACTGGGGCTACTTTGAAATCTAGCAAAAGTTCTGTGTTTCTCTGACTGTTCTACACTTTTCAGTGATGGGGAGTAGTTTGCTGAGCAGTTTGTCTGCCCTGAGGAAGCTCCCTATTTCAAAGAAAGCAAGAGCAGGCTCTGAAAGTGTCAGTTTCCCATCCATTAAATAATTGATGCTGTTTGTCCCTCCCAGCACCGTTCTGTCTGTCTGTCCGAGCCGCCCCAGCCGCTGCCGCGGCGCCGGGCGGGGGTCCCCGGGCGTGCCCCGCGCTGCAGTGGGGGGCTCGCTCCGCTCGAGGGAGCTCCTGCTTCTGCGGAGCACGAACCAAACCCTCGGGGCACCTTCGGCAAAACCCCTTGGTCACAAACCCCCTGTGCCGGGGGAGGCTGCACGCAGGGACTCTTTCCTCGGGAACGGTGAGGAGATGCTTGTGCCGGAGCCTGAGATGCTCCTGGCTGAGGAAAGGCGTTTCCGAGGCTGTTGTGTTTCAGCCCGAGGTGCCCAGGGCTCTGCCCACCCGTGCCAGCAGCTGGGCTGGCCACGGCACCCGTCGCACTCCCACCTGTCCTTGTCACCGCAGCTGCTCCAGCTGAGCACTGCTGAATGAGGGTGTGCAGCATGTGGGAAGGGGCAGGGCCCCAGGAGGAGCTGATTGACACGGCTCGTAGGATCACTGAACTATTCAAAAAAGCAGACTTGAGGAACAATGCCTACTTTGGTTATCTCTTAATCAGGAAAAAATGACCTTATTGTATCCTGCACAGTGACTTATCACTGCAGAAAACTGCATTTTCACAAGAAATAACTCTCTCAGGAAGCTAACTGTATTTAAGGAGAATGACTGAGGAGATAATTTCACTCCTTAAAAAAAAAATCTCTTATGTCACAGATCCACGCCTCAAAGTATCAAGACAAAAACAGAGTCTAATCAAATGCTTAGAAAGCATCTGCACCTTTGGCAGGACAGTTGAGGGAGCTGCGCCTCACATCCCCAGTCAGCCAGGAATCCCAGCAGTGCAGATGCTTTTGGAGAAGGCCAAAGGGCAAAATCCATCCCTGGCTTCATTAGAGACCGTTAAACCTGATTCATCCTGTCTCCAGCCACTCCCTGGCTTGCCTTTGGAAAGCCAGCACACACCGAAGCGAGGCGTTCCCCAGCCAGGGTCAGGTGTCAGAGGCAGCTTCTGCAGCAAGCCGGTGTGAGTCAGAGTGTTTGGGAACTGCTCCAAGCTATTGGAAAAAAACAACTCCCAAATTAGCTGGGGTGGCTCCCAAGCGAATCCACCTCCGCGGGGAAGGAGGTGATCTAATGAAAGCATGCGGTCAGAAATCAAAAGAGCCTGGAAAGCATTCCAAGCTGCATAATAAGATTTCACATTTCATATCTTCAAAGCATTAAGTGAACATTATCTAATTAATCCTCACAACACTCCTCAGAGATATTATCCCTATTTCACAGACAGAGAAACCAAGGCACAAAGTTAAGTCACTTGCCTGGGGCCAGAGAAGGGAGTGTCGAAGCTGGGATTAGAGTCCAGGAGTTCCTGGCGCCCAACTTTTTCCTCAGACTACTGGGTCATGTGTCTTCCCTGCAGGGAAGATAATAATGAGCCCATAATTACCCATACAAATTCCCAATGACCAGGCTAACCCGTCTGTATAAAGCTATTTGTAATTCCAATAAACACACCCACAATTTAGCTGCCTCCATGAACTACCAGTATTCTCTCAGCCATAGGAATCCAGACCTTCAAATAGGGGCTATTCTTTGACAGAGCAAACCCCAGCTCTGACCCACTCCAAGGGCCATTGGAGAACTTCTTGTCACTTGTAAATCCCTGGTGACCACCCATGTGTGGCATGAGTTTTGTGGGAACTGTGGTGGCAGGACAAGGTTTGTGGAGAGAGGGAAGAGAGCTGTAAAAAATGGACAAGCCCTTTGGGCACACATGCCCTTTTCCAAACATGATGCAGAAACTGAAACTTTTTGCTCAGTACAGACTGAGAGCAACCCCTCACCATCAAAGGAGAGGTTGTGTGGTCAAATACACTGCTCAGCATGGTCTGTCAGTCTCATAAAATAAATGACCCCTTCTATATGTAGACACAGTTCCCTGAAATGGCCTTGAGCAGACTCACTGCAACGTCACTGGAAAACTCAGGGCATCCAAAGCGCCCCATGCTTTCAGCTCTTTCCCCGTCCTGCCCAGAATGGGGAGCAATCTGCTTGAGCTCTTGTGTACATCCCAAGGAGGTGTGCCTGGGGTTTACCCTGTTTTTCCATTACAATAAGGGCTCTGTGGGTGTGTGAGGGTGTGCACGTGTGGCTGTGTGTCTGTACTTCTGTGGTGCTCTGTGCTCTCTTCTACCAATAAATTTGAATCTGGTGAGCTGGTCTTTTTGACGTACCAGGCATTTTGTGCCTCGGGCATTTTGTGCCTGGTACCCTCCATCATTCAATGTTTTTCTGCTGTCATCTCAGCAGGAGCACCTCTCTACAAAGCCTCTATCACCCCTACTCAAACCCAACTTATTGTTACTCCAGCAAAGAGATCACCATGGAATTCCCATGGGGGATGTGGTACACATTATTTTAGCTGAGTCTTGAGTGTCTGCCTGGCTCTTCTCCCATGCTGTGATGTCTACTCTTGCTTGCAATGTACTCTGCCAGGGACACCTATGCTCTTGTCACAGACCAGCACAGCACCCCAGAAGACACTGTGAAACACAGAAATAGCCCCTCTGCGTGCCAGTCAGCCTCTGTACTTGGGTCAGACAACTCACAGTGATGTCAGGGATATTGCAAGAACTAATAGCAAACTAAGTTTTTGGTGGTCAAAAAGCCTGTGGTGCTGCCTGGGTGTAGAACAGCACTTGTGACGGGCAGGGACACAGGAAGCAGTTCTGTCCCCTCCACTAGGGCCAGGACTCAGGATCCCTCCTCTAGAGCAATATCATCACAGTGATAGATAAGGGCTTCTCTGGGTGCTTTTGCTCTAGGCACAGGGACACCATTTCCCAGCCAGGTGATGCCCTGGGTAACTGCCCACAGCTCCTGGATGTTTGCTTCTGCCCAGCGTCAGAGATCCTCCCACGCTGCTGGAATGCCACCTAGTATTTCCTCGAATTCACAATGATGTGCAGAACCCCATCTGCTATTTTTCAGTACCTCAGGCAATATTTCAAAACCAGGCCAGGCCAGCAGTAATGCTGAGCTCCAGATAATTTGGGCTGGCTGAAAGCTGTCCTACACTGGCCACGTTGCATCCTTAGACTAATGGCCTCTCTGGGATGTCTGGGGTTTAGAAGAGGGAGGATGGGACAGCCTTGGGGAGACACAGGAGGCCACAGCAGTGTCCACAAGGGGGTAAAAATAAAAAGGTGAGGAAGGGGTGTCAGCAATGAGTTTTCATCCAAAAAGGGCTGAACACTCACAGACTATGCTCTGTAGGGTGTGGTGGTACCTTGTCACTGAGGAGAGAGCGGAAAGGCATTTCAAAGGCTTGAAGTAGCCATGTCTGTCAAGCCCCAAGGTGCCACAACATATCCCCAGTGGGCTGCAGGGCAGACCAGCAGCAGGATTATAGTGGAGCATTTGGGAACATGCACAACTCTTCCTCAACCAAGAGTCCCATCACAGAGATAATCACTTAATAGCAAAAAGGGACCACTCAGTACTTAGGGACATATTTCTCAAACTTGTTCAAAGCCTGCTCTGGTCCCAGGCTATTAATACACCCAGTTGAGGAGTCTCATTGTGATGGCTGTGCTTTGAAACTACAGAGCAGTGGCTTCTGCTGAGGGCCAAGTGCATTGTGCAGAAAATTGCTTTGGAGCTGCACTGAAATCAGAGATGCTGCTCTTTGGAATATGTGGCTTTTCCTTTCTTTTTTTTTTTATTATTATTTCTTATAACTGTATTTATTTACAGATCCATAAGTATAATGAAAAAAAAATTAAAGGCACATTTTGTTTACTAAAACACTTTCATGTAATTTTTTAAAAAATGGTAAATGCACAGACACACATCTTATCTGCCCTTTATATTTAGGAGCAGATTCATTCTTGTGAGGAATCAAACTGCCTTTTCCTCACTTTTTTGATCCAAGGACCAAGAACTCCTGTGCAAGAACATGTATAATTAGTTTATCAGGTCATAGATATGTTTTTGCCTCAGTAACTGCCAGAAGAGCTTCTGGCTGGCTCATCTCCTACTGAGCTGTAACAAAAAAAATATGTATATGTCTGTGTATGTCTCTCCCCCAAGATGCAAACCTTTATATAAAAATGATTGACAATAAGTGCTGACAGACAGGAACTAGATTGTTCCAGAAATACTGCAAACCATACAAATATAACATTTTTTTTCTGTAAGTGGTATGGTTTAATGACATAAACCGATTGTATGAAATGGCATGTTAGAGGCTCATTAGACACTGACAGCTGTAAGCATTTCAGGATGCTGTATTAAAAACATCTGCTGAAAGGAAAAAATAGCACTAAAAAAAGAAAGGAATTAAAAGTTGAGAACAGCCTCACATCTAAATTGTTTTCTGGTAGCTACCAATTCTATGAATGACTAAGACCTCCCAATTTCAATAAGTTAAATCTAGCAAGAGACAGATCCTTGGGATCTGGGCACACTGTGCCTCAGGTTGCACATTTTGCCTTGTACTCCCCGGCTTGTGGAGCATGTGTTTTGTGAAATGTCTTTATACAGCTATCCCATGGGAAGAGGTTCCAATTAGCAATGTAACCACTGCACTACCAATATCTTGTTACCAGTTCTAATCTAGCAGATTTTTCACTCAACATGGTCAAGACAGGTTTCAGACATGAAGAGATTCTGGGATGCAAAGGAAGAATAACATGTTTTCTTAGGGTTTATGTAGTAATGGGAAAATACATGTGGAGTTGATCACCCAAAATCCAGATGCAGCTGCTGTTTGGCATCTGCTTCCCCTCTTTCAAGTTTTGTTTTTCCTGAAGCTGAGTTGCCATACCTTTGGTGTCCTCAGCTACCAGATGCTGGCATTTAGACAAGGAATCCAGGAGGAGATGACCTCATCACGCCTCTATGCCGAAATAACACAAAAGGGTTAAAAAGACCCAAACAAACCCCACCCCTCTCCCCATTCTCCTAAGCTGGAGCCATGAGCTGTTCTTATCTCCAGATAGGGGCACTTCAGAGGTCACCTTGCTGGTCTCAGAAGGCTCCTGAGCCTCTTGGCCATTGCAAAGCAGAGAGTTGAGTCTCAGTCATGGGGATGGGTAGGACGAGCCCTCCCAGAGAACCAAAATACAAAGAGACTTGGGTGAAGAATTGCTGTTTCAGTTGCAGCCATGGATAGAAGCTATTCCTTCTATTTTGTTGGAGAAAAACATGGCACTGCAAAGTGAAACTGGAATTGTAATACTTTGTGAAATGCTGCCCTGTTTCCTAAATAGAACTGTTAGTGTTTGAAGATGGGAAATGTCAACTGGAGATTACTTATTTGCAACTTTTCCGTTATGTAAAATTTTTAATTCAACAGTTTTTAGTGCCATTTCAAAAGAAAACTTTCAGAATTTCCAGGCGGGTCTGGAAGCATGAGCATCTGATGTCTGGAAATTAGACTGACGATGAGCATCAAAGCAGATGTTCTCCAAGCATCTCAATTTGCTTGTTCCTCACTAGACAGAAAACTGAAAGGGGAAATGCCTCTAATGGAAACCCATTGAAATGTAGGAAAGCTGAGCAAGCAAGTCATGCCATTGAAACAGGAGACTCAGTCCCCCTTGAGAATAGGATGTGCCTGAAAGTTTAAAAGCACAGCAACAAGGTCAGATTCCTGACACTTCAGTTGCTGACCATTAGCTGAGCTGTAGGTACTCTCAAAATGCCAAGTAATGCCACTGCATATAGCCCACATGAAAGAAGATTTGATTCTTTTGCATTCTCCCCAGCCAAGACTACACATATCCATGGACAATCTCTGCCTCAGCTGACATGTAACTGGGGCAGGTGTAGTAAGGACTGAGCTGGAGACACAGTGGCTGTTTATGCATCTTGTCCAAAGCCTGCAAGGAGATTGGAGTAGCTCTCCTTTCATTTCAGTGGATTTTGGCCCAAACCAGAAGGGAAAGGAAACAAGAGCCTCTACAGCTACTGGTCTGTAGCATCTACACACTTCTGACACAGAGATACATTCCCCTTCGCATTTAGTGTGTCACTGGAAGAAAGTCTTAACACATGAACACAACCTTTTTGATATTTCTCATTTTTAGAGTCTCTCAATCTGTTAGGAAAGAAAACAAAATCTCACAAAACGTTTCACCAAAGTGGTGCTCTTGAGCATCAGTTTTACTTCCAGCAGCCCATTTACCCAAAGCCATCCTTCGACAGATATGAAGTAACTATTCTTCTTGCCAACCCAAAGGGAATTTCATGGGCAATTACTTCCTGCTTCCATCTAGAACCAAGGACTCATAGAAAGATTTATTTCTTAGCAAACATCTGAAAGCTTCTCCAGTTTTGTCTAAATATTTATGTTCATGTCTACATGGTAAAGATTGCATCTCATATAGAAGAAAGAGGTACAGACAAATAAAGGAAGCCTCAGTGACAAAGGGAAGTGATGAAAACTGTCAACCAGTTTGAAGGTTAGACAAATGGCTTCTGAGGCCCCAGTCACAGCACTGTAACTTCATCGTTGCTAAATACAATTTTGCACAGTCTTAGGAGAGGCATTCTGTACAGCACATCTTTCATAATTAAGAAGAAAACTATTGTTTCTTTTTCAAGTAAAATAAACCATGTTTATCTGGGGAGGGGGGGTGGGAAGAGTGTTAAGCTGGTCCAGGAGACAATTTTGAAACTTTAGATTGAGAGGAGTCGGAAAGTCTGAGCTGGGGACAAAGGACTCATCTGCAGCATCACATAAAAGGCCCTGGCAGAGAACCCTGTCAGGATCCTGGCTGTGAATACTCAGGGCATGTTGAAAGCCCAAGGACAGCAGACCTGACCCAGAACTGTGGAGCCAGAGGGCAAACCTGCAGCATGTGCAGCATCAAATCCCAGCAGACACGCACAGAAGGGATCAAAGGCAGTGTGAGCTTTCCCCAAAATGAGGTGACCTGCACATCCCTGCCTGCACATTCCTGCCTGCAGAGGCTTTGCATTGGCCACAATGGGGTCTCTGGCCGTGGTTATCGTGGTGCTGCCTAACAGCAGCCAGAAAGCACAGACATTGTCAGTGCAGCGTGGGATGGGGTTTGCAGATGGAGGAGTTGTTATTTTGGGTCTCATCTACTGGCCACTGAGAGATGATCTGAGTAAATGCCATCAACCCCATGGGAGGGCAGGCTAAGAAATGAGCACGGCTAGATTTAGCTTCATCAATTTGCTTTGAAGGTCTCCCTATGCCTTTGTTATATTGCCACATACTGCCAGTCTCCAGGCAGACCATGGGCTAGGAGAAAAACTTCAAGCAAACATTTTTGTTCTCAAGTAATCTTTCATTTACAAAGATTCATCTTAAATGTGGTGCTTCTAGTGATGTGCTTGATGTTCCTTCTTTCATCTGCTGGACTTCATCAATAAACTCAGTAATTGTGGCCATTCTCACAGTAAGCGTGGCAGGTTCACTGTGCCAAGTGAGATGTATCATTTGCCATGAATGGCAAGGTTGATGGCTGGGTTTAGGCTAAGTCTGTGGCAAATTCCAGTGCTGAGTCCACTGGCAAGTCTTCAGAGAAAGCCTCTGGGACTGTTTTGGATCCAGGCAATTGCTGGTTTGGCCTCTGTCTCATGTCTTCTTGGACACAGCTCCCCTTTGTCTTCCTCTCCATGACATGTATTCCCTTTGAAACAATTAGAACCTTCTCAAGCTCTTTGTTTCTAATTCTGGGCAGTTTAGCACAAAGTATATTTATGCTAATTGCATACTGAAAGTGCACTCTGCTTGGTTTGGCTTTCCCTTGCTACGACTTTTAAGTATATATTTGTCATTGCTGAGAGCAACACTGGATTTGGGAAAGCCACAAACTTAAAGGATCTGGACTCACCTATTTTTTTCTGTCCTGGAATTGAGTAGCACTGGGTATTGATGTCTTGAGAGTTTTCCTGCTCCCATTCCACTTTAAAATGTCAGCTCTACTTTAAAACTTGATACTTCCCATTCAAATAAACATATCTGTTCTCAACCTGGCTGATGTCAGTTTCAGATCCAAGATCTTCTCTGCAATGGAGCAGAGATGGGAGTGGACAATAAAACTAGTGTCCCACCTTTGGAGAGTGAATCCCAAGCCAAGGCTTACGGTGCATGAAATGAGTCCTTGAATCAAAAACTAGAACAGGTATTTCTACACAGCATGGAGCACATTTAGTTTTTGCACAGAAGTGGTCTCCAGTGTACAGAGCACTATCTGATGCTGTTGATCAAGGTTCCTCTGGCCAAAAGAGAGGTCACTGTACCATTAACAAATCCAAACAGAAGAAGGGATAAAAATATATTTTTAGGAATCTTCCTAAGGGTTTCTAAAAAGAATATGCTGTTAAGTAATACTTAAATGTCTACAAACAACATTTGTCCCCATGCTTTTCTTTCCTCCCTCCCCCCTCATTCCTTCATTTTTAGGTTGTTTCCCACAGTAATCTGTCTCCAGTATTTCTGCTTCCCATTCCTCAGTTCACAGGCTGTTTCCAACAGCAGAAGCTAATTTTGTGATGCCAGCAATTATGGTGTAACTGGAACTAAAATGTTGGGAAGCAGGGAGATGACTGATGGCTATTGTTCTTTTCACATATTAAGGAGAGATGGAAACAGGAGCACCTCAAGAATTTTTTTTTGGTCTATCTGTGGTTCTTTGGTCAAAATTCTGTTAAGTTGCTGGTATGAATGTTTTAAAAGAACATCCTCATTTTCAGATGATGAAAGGAAAAGGTTCCTGGGGAAAAATGCACCCAACCAGGCCCATCTGCAGCGTGCTTTGCAGACCTTGGTGACACACACAGGTCAGCCAGGTACAACCCAGCTGCACACTGGAGGCTGTTGGCCACCCAGGCACTGCTGAGGTGCAAGGCAGAGTTAACTCATCCTGTTGAGATACTGACATATCTCCACCAGGTCCTCATTACCTTCAGGACTGTGTATGCAGGACTATATTGGCCTAGCAGTTGTAACTGATTCTCCTTTTTTTCTTGCTAGCTTCAAAATCCTGGTCATCTGCCCTCCCCCTTGGCTGGGCCCACCTTGCACAAGATACTGCTGTGCCTGCTAGGCATGTGGGTGACCCTAACTTCAAAGTCAAACAACCTTCCTGGCACAATCCTCTCAGAATTGTATCACTGGCCCTTCAGCAAGGCTCATATGTGGATCCAGCTAGGAAAATTCCATCCAGACAGGCAGCCACCCCTCACAGTGCTTGGCAGTATGCAGGTAGATTTCATTAATAAAATTGCCTCTGAATACTGGTGTTACATTTCACAACCATTTTGAGTTTGCTGCATGGTAGTGACAGCAGAAGGTTAAGCATGATCTGTAAATTCCAGCTCAGAAACAGTGTTAATGGCCTCTGTGAGCTCCCAGGGCTGCTGCACTGGTGGGGAGAGATGGCATACCTGAGCCTTTAGGCTCTGGCACAACTTATTAGCACAACCCTGCCCTAGAGTGCAGCTGTGGGACAGGACTTAGGAAGGCTTCAAAGGCATCCCACATCTTCAGAACATTTTGAGGTGGAAGCAAACCCATCTCCTGTACTTTAACATCTTCTGTCCAAGGGACTGGTGGCCTGGAGTGGGATGGGCTGGAGAGGACATACTGTCTCTAAGCTAATTCAAAGCAGCATGTGCAAGCCTTGACTCCTCTGGCTGGCATGGTTCCTGTACAGCCATGAGTCCCAGAAGAGAGCAGAAAATGGCTGGCAGGATTGCCCTTTACACCCTGGATTTGTCCTCAGTGGGCAAGTCTGCACTTCAAATGGCTTCCTGTTTGCTTTACCAAAAGAAAAAGATACAGTCAACATCCAGCCCAAACACCCCAAAGATATTACTTCAATTTATCTTTCAGTTTGGGCTGTTTCAATTTCTCAAACTGTATTCAGCCCCATGAAGAGAAAGACACCTTATGGGCCGAAAGGACTCATCTGTTAAAAAAAAAAAAGAAAGGCAGTGGGTTTGTGCTGCTGGATTTATGGCTGAGAAAGTAACACACAGACAGAGCCCTTTGATACCTTAGCACTTCTGTGATGTGTGAATGAAGTCCAGCAGGCCCAGGACCACGTTAATCTCCGAGGTTTGATCTCTGTCTGTAATGAGATGCCAGCAGCCTGTACTTCAAAGCCTGCATTGATACAGATAATCTTCTGAAAGGCTCTCTGCATTTTGAGGCAGCTTGTATTGGGGATTACAGTGACAACAGGAGGAGATGATGGAAGAGGAGGTGATTTTTTGATGCTCATTCCTTCCGTTCCAGTCCAATATTCCTTTTGGGTTTGATTTCCAAAGGGTGGTGCAGTCCTGTCCCCCACACCCCCAGCTCAGCAGGACTCAGTCTTGTCAGACAAACCCTGTGTACTCTAGGGCAGACAGGCTGGCTGAGAAGCTCTTCTGCCCAAGAAGTCTGTGAAAATGCATCTGTGTGTGCTGAAGTGATGGATGCAACATCATATTGGCTGAAATACGGGCACATATTGCATTGGAAATGGCACAGGCAGTTAAATGTTAAAACTTCTGAGGTTATTTCTTTTTCAAAACTGTTGTAAGGGAGTAGGAGAGAGGGTAAAGATGACAGGAGACCACAGACTATGAGAAGCATGTTATAAAACAAAATGAACAGTAGTTTCATGTACGCAATTATGCTTTATGTTGAAAGTATATAATTTTCAAGGCATGTCTGACCAGGAAACAGAACTGAAATATCTTTATGTTGACGAACACCACTGATCTAAGAGAAAAATGGTGACAAATCTGCATATTTATTGATCTTTCAGCAAGAAGAGTTATGGAAATAGACCAGAAACTAGACTACAAATTTAATTTAAATAGATAGGGGTTAATATCTGGGATGCCAGTACTGGCTATATTATTCTGAGAAACCTTTTTGAAAACTACTTGTATATTTAAGCACAGCTAAACCTGTATTTTCCAGGCATAAAATGAAATAATTTTACATGGGGTCTATATTTCTGCCTGTCTTTCAGGGACAGCAGCACTGACAGCTGAATGCTGAGAGAAACTGTAGGGGTGGCATGAGCAGAAAAGTGATTGCACCAGGGGGATTCAGTCACTGTTGTGTGCACTGCTATTTACCACACGGGGCATGAAGCACAGGTCAGGTTTTGGGATGCCACCACCAACACCCAGCCCTGTCCTCAGGACAGAGAGATGTACTAGGCTGGTTCAAGATCTCAATAAGGAAACTCCCCTTTTTCTTTCCACCATCACACTCTTAGATCCATCATCCGTTCCTAAGCAAAAGAGACCCAGAACTCTTTCATAGACACGATAAAATGCAGAGAGGGAAACTGTATAAATGGTGAAACTGGACACAGAAGGTAGGGCAGCTAAATCTTTCTTGCAATATGGCAAGAACTGGATGGCAGACACCACACTTGAAGCGGAGTAACATACACGGTATCCAGCAGGAGAGGCTTGAGAAAGGGTAGGTGTTTGTTTGACTGAATCACCAGGTGAAAGAGTTTGGTTGATTTCCAAAAGTGTCATTCAAGGAGCTCTATACAATGGTCATGATAAATTCAGTAATGCAAAAATCTAAAAATATACTTAGGCCATAAAATATTTTAAGGAGTGATGGCATAAAAAGAACCAAAGCTGATTCTAAGCACTGCTTCAACACACCAGGGTCAAGTTTGGCAGAGGTCTGACTCTGGGGCCAGCTGAGTCTGAGGTTTAAAAGAGCCATGCTCAGGAAGGGCAAGACCACTGCAGAGAAGCAAGGTGAATTCTGGGTGTCCATGGTTCGTGTAGCAAAACCTAGGACATTTCCACACTGGAACCTTCTTGGGAGAGGACTTGGACAGAGTGTGTCTCAAATTTAGTGGGATTGCACAGAAGAAACCATGGCAAAAATAGATGGGATGGAGACTGCCAGACTACCAGGAGCAAACAGCAAGAGGTTCCAGACAACCTAAGAATGTCTGGACTCAGTTACTGAGATCCCCACCTTGGGATGTCAGGAAGCAAAAGTGACACCAAGGTTAAAAGAGGTGTTAGGAGGATCTGGGGTTCTAGAGGCATGGAAGCCTGAAGTCTGTACCAGCCAAAGTGATAAATGTTTTAGTAAAAGATCAAACTAGTGGACACCTTGAAACAGTATGATCTGGATAGATATGATCCACTTATCACTTACGATCACTTGGTGAGAGCCAATGTGGCTTCCGGAAATTCTGCCTTTCCAAAATCTCAAAGTTCTTGAAAGTAGCAAATGTACTGATGAAGGTTATCTCTGAAAGTCTATTTCCACAGACTTCTAGGGAAACTAAGAAACTTGGGGAAGGGGGAAGTTCTGGCACAGAGAAATGGCTGAAAGGCAGGAAACAGAGAACGGGCAAAATGGTAATTTAACTCAATAGAAGGAAGTTACCAGTGGCAATTTTAGAGATCTGCACTGAGGTCTGTTCTGTTCAAAATACTCATAAATAACATGGAAAAGGGCATGAGCAGTGAGGGACAAAGGCCACACATGATACAAAATTGTTTAAAGTAATAAGGGCAGGTTGTGACAGATTGCAGACACGTCTCACAAGACTGTATGAAATGTCAGTGGAAGCTTGGTGTAGCTAAGGATAAAGAAATAAAACACTATGGAAACCAGTCCTGATTTCATGCACCAGATTTTGATTGTTGAGTTGACCATTTTCTGTTGAGGAGCAGGCTTTGGGATTAGGACAGGTAACTCCATAAATACAGCTGCACTGCTGCAGGGCTGTGGAACTCCTCGAAGGAGTACAAAAAGGACAGAACTCGTTTTAACCAGTTCAAGGGGAGACTGGACATGTACTTGAAAGGAAATCCATTACAATTCACTTGAAAAATTCTTGTAAATTCACAAAAAAGCCAGTGCCTCTGCCTTGCTTGTCTTCTGCTCCCAGACCAGGCTGCCTTTGAACCCCGGGGTCCTTGGGGTCCTTATGGGGAGAACTGAAACCACAAATGGTGTTAATACCTGAGAGCCTCCGAGGCTCTGAGAAGGCCAAGGGGAGGCTGGGACGAAGTGGAAAGGTGGTGATAGTGAGAAATCAACCTACAGAGCTCATACAGAGCAGCTGGGCTCTTACACTGCATACTTGTGGCAAAGCTGATGTTTAAGACATGGCATGTCTGGAGCTGTACCTCACAAACTGACTAGGGATTTTAAAACAATGGTATGAGATAATTACTGCTCACAAAGTCAAATGTGAGGACAGGGAACAAAGACTAGATGAATCCAGTAATTAAGAGAGACAGAAGGGCATACATGTTCCCAGTGAAACTGAAGGTCTGCACTGAGAACCAGCAAAAGGGTTCAACAGGTTTCGCTAGGAAGCAGGCAGAGGCTGACTGGTTGGGAACTAAGTTGACTGGATTAAATGTTGAGAACGCATTCTCATCTGAGCAGGGTTAAAAGGGACAAAATCCAGGGAAAAAGGACACTTGCAGGTGACCTGTGTCACAGGATGAGTCAAACACAGTGACAGGGAGCAGAGAGATCTTTGAGGGAAAAGATTTTGAAGCAGTTAATTTTGAGGCAGTTAATGTTATATTTTACTTTATTAAATATCATCATGGGAGTAGCCAGATGAGAAAAAGTGAAGGGGAGGCAGAGTGAGATAAAGAGAGAGAGAGAGGAAAGATGGAAAAAGAATGAAAGAGTTTTAATGACAGAACAGCTCAGAAAAAATAACAGAACATTAAGTCCATAAATAACACAGGACCAGACTAAAAAAAAAAAAAAAAAAAAAAAAAAAAAAAAAAAAAAACCCAGGCAAAAGAAAACAAAAAAATGGTTTTCANCAGGCACAAGGAAACTAAAAGATTGGTTTCAGTCCATGAAGTAAAACATGCACATGGAGGCAAAAGTGAGAGATGCACGGTGAGGTCTGTGTTTGATTTCAGTGACATGTTAGGGACACATCTGCTGTGTCTCATACCCACCTGCATGTCACCTCTGTTTGCACATGAGACTCATCTTATGTGAAAGCTTCTGGTAGATCACAGAACTGTGATTTTCATTTTTTACACAGGCCTTATTGTGTCCATGAAAAGAGTGCTGCAGGCACCCCTGCCCCAGCTGATTCCCCTTGGATCCATGAGCACAAACACAGCCTCACAAATTTCAGAGCATCTCTGTTCTCAAGGAGGGCTGCAGGTCCCAGTTCAGAAATCTTGGTAGACCCAGCCAGTGTGTATATCCTCAGATCTTACAAGGCCCCAGAGCCCCAGGAGCCCCACAGAGAGCCACTATAAAGACACAGTTGGTGGAAAGGCAAGGAATATGGAGAAATGTGTTTTTCTAAGTTGGACTGCCTCAGGAGCAGCCCACTGCAACAGCACCATCAATTATAAATTGAAAAAATACCAAAGAATTGCTGAGGTTCCTAGTCTGTGATTAGGCAGAGACCTCAATTTATGCTTGCCTATATCCAGAGGATGTCTGCTAGTCAGGGCTAAGCTTTTTCACAGGGACTAAAAAAGAAGCAGATTTCATCAAAGCACTGTTTGATTTGCACTGTTAAAACCAGCATCTGCTACAGAGAAAGTTTCCTGCAGGACCACTAGTGAAACAGCATCCTCTTTCAGGCAGTCTTGATGGAAAGAGGAGATAAATCCTCACTTTTTGTGTCTTGCTGTCTCAGCTTCCTTTGGACAAATCATGCTGTGTTGAGTGCATGAGGCTCTTATACCCAGAGAGAGGATGGGGCACAAAGAGGAGGGACACAGCATGAGGAAGCTGGAGGGGAAACTCTCCCCTTGTTTCCTACTCCTCAAAAGATCAGCACTTCAACATGCTGAACACCTGCAATCCGATTTCTGAGGTGAGGCTCCCTCCACAGATGCAGGAGCACAGGGTGGTATTAAGGGTGTATAAATAAATAAAATTTAAACCACTCCCCAGCTTCAGTGATGCATCAGCTGCATGTGTTCTGCATTCACAGTAGCTAATTGCCCTTCTCCAAAAGACAAAATCCAAAGTAAAACAGCAACAAGAGATGTTTAGCTATTTTTTAAACCAAATTATTTATTATGTAAGTAAAGAAAAAAGGTCATCAAAACTACTGACCTCCTCTTGGACTTGAAAGAATCACAAATCCTCTTTCATTAATGACAGAAACAATGGCTTCCCTGTGAGGCAGTTGGATGTCTCTCTCTTTAGCAGAACAAGAAAGACGGAAAGTTAAATTAGATCTCTTGCTTCAGAAAGCATCAAAGAACAATTTTTATAGCACATGTTAAAGAGAGGATTTTTTTGTGTTGTGTAATACATTATTATATTTTATTAAATGTACTTTCCAAATATATATCCTCCTCCCACCCTTGTGACTTCCATGAGTGTCTATTTACGCTAAATTATACACCTCTAGAATAATAAAATCCTACTACTCTTACTTCAAAGACTTTTCTTCCAGCATGAGCTGGAGACTTTCATCAAACATTTCACATCACCTAAATGTAATTGCTTTTAAGTGTTTTCAGAACACTAAAGAAATCTCTCTCCAAGCTTTTATTTGGTTGAAGCAAGATATAGGCAGAATTATTTTCCTAGGACTCAGGCTTATCATGGCTTCAACCAGAGGGACTCTGTGTTTTATCTCACCTGATGCAACACTTCATCTTAGTCTTCATTCACATTTCACTTTAGGTAAGCTCTAGGGCACCTTTAATGACCACTGGAAATCTTCTCTAGCAGGCTGTACATTTTAGGAAGAAATCCTTTGACTGGAATCAATAGCTTCTGGCTTCTGGAAAGGTTTTACTCCTTGTTTCCAGCTACTACATACTTGGAAACGCTCCTGAGTGCTTCTGACTCTATAGTGGCTGTGAAAATGCAGCTCCACTGCAGGGGTACAGCCATAAAGCCAAACCAAAATCTCAGTGTTTCTCATTCTCTGATGTCTTATTTGCCTTTGCTGTCACCCCATACTACTGTGCTTATAAGACATGTACTCACATGGTGAGTAAAACCTGTACCTGGTGTAAGACACTTGAGGAAGGGTCTCAGCAGCCAACAAACAGGGTTCCTGACTAGATGATTATGAGAGGTCACACACTGCCTGTGCTTCACAGACAGATGTTATCACCCTCCCAGGAGCCACGAGCCAAAGTATTTTCCCAGGTTTCCATCAGGGGCAAGAGTCTCTCCTCCACTTGCAGCATTAGAAAACCGCGTCTGATAAGTCCTGAATTTCAATCCCCTGTGGAAGAACAAGATGTACTTCTCAAATAATAACAGCACCATTGCAGCATTATAACTTAAACATTTCCCAACTCTCATGCCTCTGGGGTTCTGCCTCGATTTTGCAGCTGAAGGAATATGAAGCAAAACCCTGTTTGTTCTGGGTCAGAGCAGAACAATGCCAGTTATGGAGCCAGCTGCTCTGACTCCCTGCTCCAAGACCATGCTTCCTTAGTCTTTTAGACCAAAGGCCACTTTTAAGTGAGAAAGAAGGAGAGTTAGAGCTGTGTTACTATCAATTGGCTTTTTGTGGTCTTCCCAGAGCACAGCACAAGCCATCCCATGGCACTGGGGTCAGGAAAGCTGCAGTGTCCATAGCACAGCAGTACCTGCCCACTCCATCCAGCAGGGTGCAATTCATACATCTTTATTACTCTGCAAGATGTTTTCTCAGTGTACTTCTCACCTTTACAGCTGGAACCAGTTCTGAAATTGAATCTTAGAATTAAAAATAAAAAAACATAAAACAACAACAAATCCATTTTGGCAAATGTGACACAGATGCATGTCCTTGAATACTCACAATAGGGTTCTACCTCATTTCCATAAGATGCAATTTTAGGGATCCTGTTTTTCACAGGACAGTTTGGCTTTCATTGAGCTCTGTCAGTGCATGGCACAAACTTGGTATTTGAATCATCCCTCTGGAAACAACTTGAACTTGCCAAAACACATGAACACAAGACATTATGCAACTACTTTCTCTCTCTTTTATTGTTTTAATTTATTTATGCATAATTTTTTCCTGAATTTTTAACAACAATGTAATTTTTTTGTTGTAGTTTAATCAAAATATTTTCCTCTTCTTTCCTATGTAATTGTGTAAAGAATGTAAGAGTCATTGGATCAGACTTGTAGATTTAGCCAGTGCCAGTCTAGCCCAGACAGAAATAAATGAAATATTTTCTGATATGAAGACCACATTGTAAGCCTGAGAATTATATGGGAAACAAAATTTCTGAAGTTACAGCACCAAAAACCCCAAAATTACACTGACAGGAAATTTTTGGAGCAGATAGCTAAGGATGCTGGTATTTCCATTCTCTAGATTTTTTTTCTCTTTTGAAACTTTCTACTTACTACACAGTGTTCAGTGGCATTATAGAAGCATTCACCCCTCTCCCTAGAGCTGAGTCAGAGGTGGTGACTTCTGGGTCACCCCACTTCAAACTGTGCAGAGGTTACTGAGTAGCTGGTGGTCTGACTGCAGTCTGAAATGTTGCTGCAGGCCTGCCTTTGCAACTCAGAGGTATGGCGTATGCTTTCTAGGTGATTTTAATACCAGTGCTACTAGAAACCGCAAGAAATTATTGTGGTTTGCAGTTTCATTCCAAGGTCTCAACTCAATCCAGACATTTGTTTCAGGTCTGCACATTTTTTCAGGAAACCCGGACAAAATTCTCCAAAAATTGAGTTACCTTACTGTTTGTAATAAAAAATAAAAATAATAAAAATTAAAAACAGAAACACAAATCCCAAACAAATCTCAAAAAAATTGAATTTATAAAAGGTGAAAAAAAACCTGGTGTCTTCAAACAAATTTCTGTTTACAATTTCTGTGTGTGATACACATCCTCACACAACATAAACTTTAAAGAGCTAGAAACGAGTAAGGCGATGTTTGTGAGGAGAAATCATATGTTTTATTTGAGCAGTTGATCAACTTGGAAAAGGCTGGGGGCATTCAAGCTCTTCACCAGGTCTGAAATGGAGACTGCAGACTTCAAAGCTTTAAAGCTCCTGTCGGATGTGTGAAGTGGCTTGACTCTGTCTGAGCAGCAACGTGAATCCTAACCACACATAAAAGCCCTCCAAGGCCACACCACCAGCACCCTGCATCCTACACCATTCCTCCCTGCAGGCAGCATGCTTCATCCCATGACTGACCTGGTGGAAACCACACAGGGGCAAGGGAACAACCACCCTGCTCTGGGGTGAACTCACATGGACAATGGATAGACCTCTTCTCAGGAGAAAAGCTCTTCTTAGGCAACAGCTGTTGTAGCCTTTCAATCCTGGGTCTCAACAAAAAGCTATAAACTATTTTAAATTGGGTGGAACCCTTCAGGATGCTACAAATCATGGATTTAGCTTGTTATTTTGTCCAATCTGGTTACTCCTTCTAAGTCCCCTCTGCCTTCTACTGTCTCTTTCCCCCTTGGGATAACCATATCATCACCTCTCCAACTCCAGTATCTCCATTCCACTATCCCTTCCCTCCACAGAATCAGTGGTGCTCCTACACAGGTGGGTCAAGCAACCACCCTGTCTAGAGCAGCATGTTGTCCCCACTTTGCTCTAAGCATTAACATTTACTGCCTCTGTTTCAAATCTGATGTTCAGAGGATATCAAGGCAAAGGAATGTCCTATCTGTCTTGGAAGTTTGTTCTACAACATTATCAACTTCACAGATAAAAAATTTTCTCTCCTCTTTCAATGTCTTTCTTCACTTAGGAAGAGCCCTTGAATATCCTGTGAATATAATTCAACAAAATGACAATGCCATCCCTAGCATTCTTCTGAGTAACCAGCCAGAATCTGCTCTTCTTATACTCAGGTCGTGTTAGGTGTTCTTGCTCTACAGCCCTTCTATACTGAGCTGTTTCCAGCCACAAAAACCCTGAATAATTTTCATAGATACTGCTTTTAGGACATAGCCTTTCCTTTTGTTCCATATTTTTGCTCCTACCCAGAAAATTCAAATTTTATCCTGGATAAAATAATTATGGACTCTGGACAATGTTCTGCAACTGAGTTCAGCATCAGGTTTTCCATGATATGGAATTCAGATTAACAGCTGTCCAACCCACCAAAATATCATTTAAAATATCATCAATTTAACTTTTTTTGGTACTTTTGAAATTAACATGTCATTTCAAGATTTACAGTAAAAAAACATCAGCAAATGAGAGATTTAATCTGCACCTATTAAAAATATTTATTTCTAATAGCTGCTGTCCAACAACCCACTTAGTCTTTAACAGATGGCAGTCATTTATCATCCCCATGTGGTAGTAGCCCATTATCTTGCTTTTTTCTAAATGGAAAATAGTGGGGTTTATTGAATATTTTATGTCATTATTATCTCCCTTTCAGTTGCTGTATCATTGCTTTCATTTCTCTTGTTCCTGATACAGGTAAAAAACTTTTGTTTTCAATGTCCTTTGCTTCGTATTGCTGCCAGCTTGTAACACAGTGATGTTTTCATCTTCCCTTGAGTGTTTTCTACTACAGAACCTGCAATCTCTGTTCATGGGCACTTGGGGATGGGGGGAGAGGGGGAAATGGGTTCTTGCAATTTATTTTATTTTTAGCTTGTTCCCCATTCACCATTGCATCAGAATGACCTTTAACACAAATTTCTCTTGTCTCCTGTCTGACTTCCCTAGCCACATTTATTTTGTCCATCTAAGCAGCTTCTTTTAAAGAACTCCCAGGATCCACTTGCACTTTTTGTAGCTACACTCTTGCTCACAGGATTTTCACTGGTAATGCTCCTCAGCTGGACAACACCAGCTGGTGGAAGCATGGGATAACTCCCAGGTGGATCCACCTGGCTAACTGCTGGCCCCAGCTGCCAGCCTCTGCATCTCAGAGCAGCAGAAAGCTTCAGTCCGGATGGATGAACCTTTCCCGTGCCCTTTCTAGCACCATGTGCCATTTCAGTGATGGAGTTTGTCTTTCAGACACTGCACTGGATGCTACTGCAGTGAATGGAAAGAAATTTGTAATCATCTCCCATTTTGCATGTTTCCTAAAGATGCTGATGTTAGGCCAGAGGAATTCCCCTTGTGCTCCAGGTCTCACTGGTGTGGGACAGGAGAAGGACATAACTTCAGTTTGTTGACAGACAACCCTCTGCAGAGATACAAAGCATATCCATTA
>VYZP01074139.1:66157-85989 GCA_013400635.1 Hypocryptadius cinnamomeus | reverse complement strand
ACTTTTCTCAAGTACAATACACCAGCTCTGCAGCAATCATAGGCAGGCATGCTCCTGAGTAACATGAAACAGCTTTAATCTAATTTCTATACCCTGAGGTTCAACTTCTGTGGGGATCCTTGAGTAACTGAGTCAATGCAGGAAACAGCCAATGGGCACAAGCATTGCTTTTGGTATGGATTTTTTTGGATAAAATTCAGTGTTTCTATCATGGCACATCATGTTGAGTGAACAATGGGCTAATATTAAAGCACTTCCTTCTTTTCTTTCTTTTGTACCACTCTCTTTGTCGAGAGTGCTATCATGAACGCATATAAATTCCCCTGAATGTCCCAGCCCATGCCAGGGGAGTTGGAAATATGTGATCTTTGATGTGATCCAATCCCCCAAAAAATCTGTGGTTCTATGAAAAGCCTTCTGGACATGGGCCAACCACTTCTAGATGTTCCTGCTTGAACAGGTTGGACCAGATGACCTACCAAGGTCTCTTCCACCCTCAGCCATTCTGGCTGCGTGACCTGTTGCTATCATCCTCTACATTTAGGGCAATTTCCTGTGAGGGATGGTTTTATCAGTGCTGAGAGGCTGAAGCTGTGGGACCTGTGTCCTCCCACCTGCCCAGGCTGTGGTCCTGCCCAGAGATGTGCAGCAGAGCTCCCCATCTCCCTCTCTCACCTTTACACCAGGATGTTGTGTTCTCTGTTCTGATGTCTTCATAGTAATGGGCTTTCTTGAAATCAAGGAATTTAATCTTTCAGAGCCTTCAGAAGTTGCCAGGATGTTGCTAGAAATAGCCATGCTCTCCAACCAATTTGGAAAACGCTGATTCTTCAACAGTTTATACTATAGCTGCACTTAAATGGATTTCCATTTCCCTGGCTCCATAGTTGGGAAACCAGCTTTTTCAGCTTGTGTAGTATATCTTCCTTACACATTTTCTTATGTGGTTACACAGCAATATAAAGAGCCAGTTTTCTTGTGACTCTCAGTAGATTGCTGCACCCACGAGCTACATGTAGTAGTACGAGGGTGAGCAAGGGGGGAGGAAAACAGAGCAAGTGTTGTACGTCACTGTCTTGCTGTTTTCTACAGGAAATACGAAGCAACTTTTGCCTACAAAAAAATGTTTTGAATAGCTAGAAGGAAGTTAGTTGAGTTGTTCTAACACTAAAATGGGAGGTTGAACAGCAGCACTGTGGTCACTCTAGGTCCACCCCCCCATCCAAAGGCTTGAGAGCTCAGCCATTTCTCAATTTCAGATTTTAAAAACGGACAGAGAAACAAAAATCTCACCCATGCTGCTGGTAGGATTTTCAAAATTAAGGGCTATTTTATCAGCTCCAGGTTTGGCTCTGGGACACTTGCAGGGTTGCAGCATGGCCCTGAGATGCACTTGTAGCCGGCCCGTGTGGGACTGTGGAGGTAAGATATGTTAATTGGCTTCACAGCGTGTCCTTTCCCTTTGCAAGATTTAAAATGTGTCGTGTGAGCAGGGCCAAAGACAAAGTGGAGTGGCTGCCAGCTGGATGTGGCAGAGGCTTGCAGGGAGATTACACCATGGAGGAGAATGGCTTTTGAGATAAGGATAATCTTTTACATAAACTAACTCTTCCAAGGCAGTTTGGATGGGAGGGTGATAAGGACAATAATAAAACTGCAGGCTGACACAGCTGATAGTTATCCTGTTGTTCAAAGATGATCAAGATCTTGCCAGCAAGACAACTCAGCTTCTTCTCCTGACCACAGTGACACAGACCTGGCATTGATACGTTTTTGTATGGGGAGTCCCTAGATTAATGCTCTTATTTCACGTTCTTCAGGTCAACCCAGCAACCATGGAAAGGTCTTCAACTTCTGATACAGCCTCTGAAAAGCCTAATCCTTCCCACCATAGCACAGGGGCTGTTCAAATGAGGATCAAAAATTCCAACAGTCACCACGACAGGCTGAGCCAAAGCAAATCTATGATTCTCTCGGAGAATGTGAAAGTCGCCGAGCCCGTAAGTAAAACACTCCTAATACTTTCTGAGTTTTCCAATTTTTTAAAAATCTATGGATTTTTTTATGCGTGTTAAGAGACTGCTTCCATTATCATCCTTTGAGAGGAGGGATTTAAAATCACTAATACATTTTTAGGATTATCTCTAGGCATTGGAATAACAATTTTCCTTCATGAAATATGGGATTTCACTTTGGTGGCCATGACCATAACATCTACTAGCATTTCAACTCTCAGTTGTAACAGCACTTAAGTAAGGCTTAAGTAAGTAGAAAATAGCACTTCCAGTTTCAGATACATATCACAGTTTCTCAAAAGGCAAACTTCAAAAGCAGACAGAAGAAAACAAATGGAAATTTCAAATTCTGCAAATGACAACAAAAAAAAAAGTCTTGCTGTAAGACTGGATGAGTTGTACAAAAATCAGACACTGAACGTATGCTGTTATTTCAATAGTAAACTGAATCAAAGGAGTTGAGTAGTTTTTTATCCATTAGCATTTTTTTAAAATTAAATAGTTAGTGATGAACTCTATTGCCAGTTGCATCCCTGCCCCTGTACTCCTTGTGAGCCACTAAACAAACTGATTGGTATGAGTCTCCCCTGGTTAATTTTCTTCCATAATGGTGGCAACTTGCAGCTGAGGCCATATGATGTTACAAAATTATTTATGCAATGTTAGCCACTTTTTTGGACTCCAGATCCATTTTGTTCTCAGACAATGCAAATGAGGGGGAAAACTCTGTTAGCTGGGGACAGAGTCCCAGATCTCAGCTACTTCTCACAACCATGCCAACCATTATTTTTTTGCTGTTGATGTAATGGATTCCTATGAAATATTCAGCTTTTTGACAAAGTTATTAAATGGAGGAAAGCCACAAGACCTTCAGTATTTCCTTTTAACTCAAAATTAAACCTCAAAATTTAGACTTATTTAGAAATTGTTATTCTAGTGTTTAATTTCTCTGGTGTAACTTAACTCATTTCTCCATATATTTCTAGAGTGAAAAATCTGTTTAGATCTTAGGAGCTGATAAGATACTCATTTACCATTTATTTAAATTATATTGTTTGCTTCAGACACACTGCATACGTTTCTTCCTTTTATCTGACTTGCGGTGTTCCTCCACCAAAAACTTGGAACACTGCTTATAATAATTCACTGGGAATACTGTAATGTAATACCAGGAAGAACTGTACCTTTGAAAAAGTTTAAAAGTTAAGTATATTTAATGGTGCCTAACATTTTATTGGCTGTGTTTAACAAAAGGCACTAGGCTGCAGTTGTTTTTGACAAGCATGAAAACATCACAGCATGAGACTGCAAAAGGAATTATGTAGAGAAATTACAAGTGATCCATCTCTCAATGAATTATCCACCTCAATAGCCTGCAGAACTCAGCTACCAATTAACACCTACTTTATTACATGTTGGGATGTACTTAATAACTTTCATGTGTTTATGCACTATTACCTTGACTGATGCCTCTTGTACAATTAGGCATAATTGGCATATCAATATGCAAAAGTTAAAAGGATTAACCCTCTTAAAACTAATGAGCATTTCTGTATCCAGCTGCTAAATGAGACAAAATTAGCATTTTTCACTTTTGGGCAGGATTTTATCATGCAGTTTCTCATTGTTGATATTACCTTGTTACATAACTTTAGTTTGGGGGATAGTATGCTGGACGGTTACAGAGCAAGGGCTCTAAAAAGTTAAATTAGACATAAATATTCACTGCTGTATCCCAAAAACCACACCAGGTGCAATATATGTTCATTGGCTGGGAGCTGGAAAGTTGCTTTGTGTTGCATTTGTTTAGTAGCTAATTACATAAAAGTGGAATTTTACCGAGTATATGTCATTTTACCAAGCAAACTTGGCTCCGACATAATAGATTGAAAGCTTGCCATGCTACTAATTTCCTTTCTGTTTCAATTCTTTTCATCTCTTTTTGCCATGCAGAATTTTCTGACTAGATATTGACAGGCTGAAAGTGTTTGGGCGTATTTACTTAAATAAGCCTCTTAAAGTTGTTTGCTAACGCCCAAAGTAAAAGCAAAATTCCTAAGGATCCAAATGCTTTCAACTGTGGGCTTTAAATGCAGAGAGTTAAAGGAACAGTGAAATAGCAATTGTGTGTATCAGCCGTGTGCTGACATATCTGGGCATGTGACTTGGGAAGGATTTGGGGGAAAGTAATGCAGGGGAGTAGCTCCTATCCTTTCAAGTGTCTTGAAAAAGAAGGGTCCAGCTGACACAGGCATATATGTGTATATATAAAAATTTATTAATATTGTTTTAAAAATCAAGGCGCTCCTCCCGTTGCACTTTTCTACACAGTCTGCACTTCTGCATTTAGAGGCACGCAGATCCCTGCTAAAAGACACATATTACCAGAATATTAATCAAAGCTAATTATTTTGTGCTGGAAGAGAAAAAGGATTTATCCTCATCTTTCTACTTGGAAATTTTCTGTTTTCACGGTCTGCCTCTGTTTAGATGATGGATATAATCTATGAGGCATCCATTGATTATGTTTATTTTCTATTTTACATTGACTGAGTATTTTTGCCCTATTATTGGAGAGATTTTTCTTTTGAAAAAAAACTAGAAGCAGCTGAATAAAGGATTCCATACCACTCTTTTGCTGTCCATGTTTGGTGTGTGCAATATACTCTGTTCTATTAATAAATGGGTCAAATCCTTTTTACTCAACTTATGCAAAACCTACTGACTTTAGTGGATTAAGGCAATCAGCCTTTAGCACATTTTAAACAATCAATAGAAATATAGATTTGTAAAACTTATTTGGAAAGAGGAAATGCCCACTCTAGACAATAAAGGGCGTAAAGCAGGCACAGAGGTAGAAAGATGAGTGGTGATTTACAGAGGAGAAAAATGCCTAATTTTCTCTGAGGGATTTGCTGTAGTCTGAAGCATGTGCTGTGGTGCTTGTGAACACACCTGGGGCTATACTTTTGAATGTGAACAGATTATTTTCTGTAGGGTGACAGGGAAGGATGTGCAGCATACTTCAGCAGGGCCATATGCACGTGTGCATTTTATAGTGGTGCAGATGTAAATGTGGGAGGCAGGAACTAAACAAGCAAGAGATTGTTGGGGGTTTATGTTATTTATTTCAATGGAAATGCCTGAGCTTTGTGCAAAGGTTGAAATTGATATTAATGTAGAGTCTAAAGAGCACAAATCATGAAGCTGGACATAGGCTGTGGCAAGTGAGGGCTCTTTCTGTGCTTAATGGTATTGTCTGAACTAGCAGTGTAAATGAATATTTGCTATTTTCATCTGTTAAACCCCAGGAAAGTGCATTTTACTTCATTCAGAACAACTTCAAACAATGAAATGTCTTTTTTATTGGTGTCTATATTAAGAATTAGAACCTATTTAGACATTCCAAAATGTTAATGTATTAGAGCTTTCTCTGATTAGGTTAAACAAACTGGTAGGTTTATTTATCTCCCTAATACATTATCAGAGAAATGGGAAGCAATCTTCTTTTGTTTCTTACTCCTGTGATCATAGAACACTTGCCAAAGTTATGGCTAGCCAAAAAGACAGAAATAAATTTGCTAAAAATATAAACCTTCTGTTTAGCAGAGTTTTTGAGCCATATTTTGAAATTGCAGGGCTTGTGCATGTTTACTTCAAATCAAGCTTATAGTCAAGTTTGAGGCTTTGTTTGTATAGATTGTCCTGAAGTAGATCCTGATATTTAATTAAAATGACACTAAATCACATTGAATTGATAAGACTTGGCATCTCAAACAAAGGTAATTGCCCGTATTGGTTTTGTACAAAAATAGAGCTGCTTGGAAAATGTGCAGCCAACACAGACTGTCAACTCCATTTATAGATCAATATGTGAAAACCATTGATCAGGCAGGCATGTGTAACAGTAACACTTTGCATTTATTTGTTGTTTTTATACCACGTTAAGGCTTACAGGATTATCGGCTTCCAAAATATTTTGACTTCCTCATAAATATGTTATCTGTTTAATGTTAATTACAAGACAGTCTCCAGCCCTCTTTTAGAGTATTTTCAGTTTCATTGCTATGGGTAGTTTTAGCTCAAAAAGGGATTATTTCAATCTCTGCAAGATCATCAGAGCTTCTTTTATAGTGTAGTTTATTTAGGGAAAGTTTTTGAGGATACCTCTTTTTTTTTTTTTTACCCAGTTTACTTTTTTTCTTGGAGGAAATAGCAAATCTTGACAAAATATTTCTAAAAGCGGAAAACCTTGTTCTGATGCAGTTTTGAAAAATATTCTCTTTATTGTGATCTAATAGTTACTGCCCAGACTTTATTCTCTGCAAATTTTGTCATCGTACGCTGGTCTGTTATAGATGCAGCCACATTTGGCTCTATAAAAGAAAAATGCTTTGTTCCCTTCAAGGTGTACACAAATCTTGTAATAGCACTGGGACAGATACAGAAAAATATATGAGCTTCCCATGACAAGGGTGGGAATTGTTGATAAATGCAAACTTGCACCTTATTTGCTCCATGTATTTCAGGGTAGGTGTGAAAGCTGTATGTCCACAAACACAGTCCAGTTTCACTTCTTGAACATGAATATTGCCAAAAGAATACAAGTCTGTTTAGTAACATTAGTCATTCTCCTTTCCAGGGCAGGAAAACGAGAAATGAAGTGTGTCATATGTCCCCTTACTGTATTCAGACTGGTTTTGTGCTGTGAAAATGTAGATCTGCTCTCTGCTAAGCGTGGTGCTCACAAACTGTCTCCTTCGGCCCTTGGCTCCAGTTTTTCATCCATTTCAGTGCCTGTGTCCCCTGCTCCCTACCTGAGGAGCTGCTCTGGCTCTGGGGCAGAGGCCCTCAGCCTGCACAGATGTGCCCATGTACATTCTCCATACCATAAAGTCCTCTGACTTAAAAGCTGAATGTGGAATATTAATGCATGAACCTATTTCAGGGCTCAGCTGACCTCCAATAAGTGATTTTTCTCAGGTTTGCCTCCCAGCCTTTTTACTGGACCAATATTTTGTGTGCAGGTGTGTTTTCAGGTTCAAAACAAGCCTTTTGCTTTTGTGAATAATATTTTTTTTCATTTCTATTTTCTTAAATATGCCCTGTAAGAAGTTACTCTTTATTGTATATTTCCATCATAGCACTTCAGCTGAAATAATCCTGGCTAAAAAGGAAGAAGTTAATTTTATTGTTCAACTCCCCATTTATTTCTCCTCCCCACAGTTTCACTGTACAATTTCAGCTGCGTTGTTTGACAGGCAGCATCATAATGAGATCATAGAAAAAGAAAATAACCAGCACCTATTTCTTCTTGAAAGCAAGGATAAATTCATTTCAGCTCTATTAAAGGAGTGGTGAATGTAACTGGTTTGGCTTCCTCGTTAAGCCAAACCGAAGTTCAGACAAGATATTACAGGGGTCAGAATTGCTGATTTTGACTTTTACTCAGTGTGACAGAAGGGTAGAAAAAAGGTTCAAAAACCTCCATTTTTTTTCCTTTTTTTTTTCAATCTTACATTATCTCACGCTGTGAAAATCTTTACTCTATTTACCAAGCACAAATTAGTCTTGCCAAAGGTTCTGAAAGTTTGCTACTTCAGCTTAGATCCTAAAACTTCAAAGAGAGCTGCAACTCCACAAATTAGTGTATGTGCTCTGCCATGGCTATTTTCACTTGAACTTAGCTAAATTCGTTTATAATTTAGTGCTGATTGAATGCTGCCATAAACGTACACAAGACACATTTTTTAAAGTTAGTCCTCTGATTACTAATTTGAATAAAAAACTCTAACCTTGTTAGCATCTGGACTTATTTTCATAATAACAACCCCTTCAGAACCTACAAAGTAATGAATAATTGACAACAAATGAAATGTTTTGATAGTTGTCGGCACAAAGCATGTTTAATGTTTTGTGTTGCTTCCTAGCTAATTATGTAGATGACACATTTGTCAGACCTTGACTGCCATTAGAAACGTGTTTCCAGAGGGGAGAAAAACAGGCTATTCATAGAGTAATTAACTAGAATGCTCAATGACCTGTGAGAGATTCAAATGGCTGCCAGTTCAGACATTGTTTTGTTACAGAAGCAGAGGGGTAATTAAAATTCCAAATTACAGTGCTATGATGAAGCATTTGTTTGTTGACAGTATACTCTTACTCTAGTTTGTTAATTCTTTTTTAAATTGCTTCTAATCCATTTTATAGCTTTAGGAGCTCCGTCTTTGAATTTACTGACAACTAATATTATGGCAAATTGTTCCTCGGCGGAGCTCGGCGGGCTTGGCAGTTCCATGGGAGCACAAGGTGGGTGGGATGGAATCGCTGCTCTCCCCCTAAACCGACGCACCATGTGCTGCCACCGAGACGCGGCTAACGCGGCACATCTTGTGAAATGATATGTTCATAATTCTGCGTTAGGGAAGATGTCTGCTCGGGGGAGGAAATGGTTCAGATAAAGCAATAATAATCAGACAAATTGAGGGAAGGTGTCCTAGAATGTTAGGGGGAAGAGCTGTGATGGGGCTGGGGCCGGGGTGACCGTGGGTTAGGTGAAGCACTTTGGGAAGCCGAGGTCCGCTCGGTGACGGAGATTTGGAGGACAATCATCTGCTTAAAGAAATCAAGCACAAAATATGAGGAACGGGGTGTTTCATAAGAGTCCACTGTATCTTTGCCAGTGCCCTTTGCAAGCAATAATGGACCTGACAGGGTAAGCTGTCTTTTCTCTTCCAAATGGGGACTCTTTGCAAGTCCAAAGTGTTAAAGTTCTCTAAACAATGAATTAAATGAAAGCCCGAGTGAAATATTTATTTACTTTGCCAAAAGTGAGACTCTGGTTTTGTTAAGGAGATGTGACAGAAGTAACATGGTGTTTGATGCAGGAGAGCTGACAGCGGCATGGAGTGAGCGCTGATTATCCCGAAGACACTGTCAGCCGGGATTGATTTCCACTTTCTCCGTTTATGTAACGGTTCCTGTAATACAGCTGACCCCAAATCACGTTACCTTGTCATTTCTCTGCATGGATCAAGAAGAGATGAGCTGAAAATAGCTAGGCACTGACCTTGAACTTGGCGAAGTGAGAAGTGACAGCGGGGGATGCTCGGCGGGGGATGCTCTGCGGCCGCGGCAGCACCAGGGGGCAGAGCAGCACCAGGGATTGCAGCTGGAGCAGCTGATGCCACGGACCCACAACCCCGTGCCAAACGCCTTTCCACCCCCCCTTTCCTTCCCCTTCCTTTTTTTTTTTTTTTTCCCTTTAAAAATTGGGGAGATGCTATCTAGAGGAGCAGCCGTCTCTAAAACATTGGCGTTCCCATCATCCGCCGCTTGAAAATGGAATTATTTGAAAGGATGCTCAATATTAAAATACCCTCCTAACTGAATGCTCTGTTAGGAAGTTTTGCATCCTCTTTATGAATACCCCACCGCATTGTTTTCCTAACATCTAGTGAAAAAATGCAACGTTTTCTTTATCATTAGTAGAGTTTTCTACAATTTGGGTGGTTTATGAGAAGATCAATGCATTCCTCAAAGTCTACAAATCCCTTTGAGTTTCATAGAAAGCTTGGTGTAGATACATATAAAATTATTTTTAAGCTGATAGAACATCTAAAAAAGGGTAAAAAAAATTAAAGAGTGTTTTTTTTTCTTTTCAGATGAGACACTTCTCTCTGTTGTAACATAAGTCTTGAGGGGGAAAAATGAAAACTTGGTTATGAAAATATTATTTAATTTACCATCTAAAACCCATGCTTGACTTCTTTTGTTCCATATTTTCTTTTAATGTCTTAGCAGCCCTTTTAGTGTCTGATGCTGGCAGGAGCCGTGGAGACATGAGATGGCAGCGCTGGTTCTTCTCAAGGATCTGGGGTTTTGGGGTGCCACTGCTCAGGGCAGGACCTTGTGAGAACTTGGGGCAGCACCAGGAACCCTTAACTCACCCTTTAAGATATTTGGCCACTCTCTCACTCCCACTCTCATTTGTTAACACTGAGACACTGATAGGAAAGTAGACAGAGAAACACTCAAAAAATATCTTCTAAGGTAGTGTTGGTAGCTCTTCACAGAACACAGGAAAGACAAGGTGTAAATGGGAGTTTCTGGATTAGTAATTATTGATTTTATTGTCATCTATAGAAGAGCAGTGGAAATTCATGCTAATACCAGTTTTGGTCCACATAATAAAAAATGTGATGTCTTGTTTAAAAGCAGAGTGCAGGCACAGACTGAGGCTCTCATTTCTCACTGATAGCTGGGGACTGGGGCTGTGGAACCAACAGGAACTTAGAAGGAAAAAGGAGTAAGAGACACCTCTCTTCATTCTTTCCATCAGAAATGTGTGAAAATGGTGAGATGAGGTGAACTCTAAGAACTCTAAATATTCCTCTCCTTCACCTTATATTGTTCAAATCCAAAGAACCATCATGGAGTTGAATCAGGAGTTTGTAGCTCAAAACTTGCTTGTTTCAAAACTCTGCAGTGTGGCCTTCGAGCTGTCCTGGTAAGGCAATGCAGCAGACTAAGAAAACTTGGACATGAGGTTTCAAACAACCCTCCAAATAATATTATTTTCTCTACCTTAACATCTGATTCAAATAACAATAATCTCAGTGCTTTTGTATTACCATCATCTCAGAGTCCATACCAATATATCCTTGTGCTTTTTACCAGCAGGAAAATTTTATTTCATAAAATCTCTGCTGATTCTTCTCCTCAGGCTTCTAATTTTTTGACTGTTTTATCCTGTAAGAAGTGGCATCCAAATACACAGACATGTTAATGAAACTGAAGTTGCCATCATGATGCTAAAGAGACCAACACACTATAAAGCTGTGTGTTTTTGATTCAGGAGTGAGACAGCAACATGCCATGATGTTAGCAAGATAATTTTATACACATAATATTTCACTTGGCTTCCAAGATAGCCTTCAGTTGTATTTATTCATTGCAACCAAGTGGAGAAGGAACTGGACTGGAATTTGTCATGTTTCCCTGGTCCCAGCCTGGACATTTGACCGCCAAAGGGATTTTTTAGTACTTTTTTCTGTTTCTCTACCTGTAAAGTGGGACTATGGAGAATGTATATTTCTTTTCCACACATTAAAGAGGCTGCCTCAAAGCTGGTTCAACTGTAATGTTTCAATCATGCTTTTTATGTAGATAATTCCATTCTCATCATATTAACTCTATTAATTAAAACAGAATTATTCCACAATTATGCTAGTGTAACTGAGAGGAGAACTTGGCCCCAGGTCCTGTACATTTTCCTTATCTATATTCTCTGTGCTTAACTGTTTCACTATTTTCCATCCAAAAAAGCCTTATTTTGGCTTCATCATTAATCAGTTCTCTTCCCTTGATTCTATACCCCTGTGCTTCCAGCGGCGTTAGGTTTCTCTGAGGGCCTTTGTGTTCTATGCTGTACATTTCAAAAAGTATGCTTAAAAAGTGTTGTTTAAAGGAGTCTCTCTGGAAATCTGTGTCAGTGCACACCATGAAGGGAACATAAGCTGTGGAATTATATTCCTTTTATGCTATCTTTATTAAATACTGTGTTACAGCTGAATTGTGGCATCTAACACATTTCCTTTCAAAAATGCCGTCAGATTTGAAATATGTAGGTACTGAAACTGAGATTATATCAAACTTCCCATAGCTAGTCTTGGGCACCTGACCTGCATAGCTTCCCACAGGGGAAAAGTAAGCTCCATTTCTTTAAATTTCCAATGAGAAGGGACATGTGTCTCCTTGCATTGAGCTACATGATATCACATCATGTGGCACCGAGTGACCCAATGCAACATGACAGGAGAGGTAAAGAACCAGGATTTTTTTTTTTTTTTGGTCTGTTTTATTACTGCAGTGAAACATTTGCTGTACCAATGAGATGAAATGGGGATCAAATTACTTTGTGCATGCCCTAAATACATGTGCTATTGCACTGTGTATGCACATGCTTAATAAATGTTGTTTAATGCGATGGGAAGGGGTTTTAAAACAGACAAGAGTGTCCTTGTTAGGCAATGTGCCTATTCTTAGACAAATAGTTGACAGCAGAATTCTCCTGCCCAAACTGAGATCCAATTTCCTTTGAAGTCAACCTTTCTTTATTTTTTTTTCAGGATCTGATCCTGTCATGTTAACATGGTAATATTTTATTTTCTGTTTGATTTCCTGTTTGGTGTGATTCATAGCCTTAATGGAAATAGGTCTTTATCATCCATGATTTTTTAGTCAAGGGTGTGCCTGCATAGACACAGAGCTGGATTGGAACCTCCCCCTTCAAAGGGCCCAGAACCCAACACCTTGGAAGGAAGAAGGAGCTTCATTTCTCAATATACAGCCTATTAAAAAAAATAATTTTTTTTTACTTACGTGTCATAGACCAATGCAACTAAGTTATGTTTGTCATTTTAGGACAGTACTAAATATGCCTAAACTTTAGAAGCAGTTGCACCTTTCATTTTGTGATTATTGACTCTCTGAGCTGCCACACACTCTGCCAGTTGCAGTAAAAAGTGGCATTGAAGACTACAGCCAAAACCCAAGTAGAGTAAAAAAATGTGTTTTCCTTTCTAATCTCTGAATCTTACCTCAGTTTTGGAATCAAATTGGAAAGACTGTGAAATCCCCATCCTATTTTCCCTTACTTCCCTCCCCTGCCCCAGAGCTCTGTAAGAAAGATTGTTCTCCTGGATATTTCATCCATGGCCAGGACTGGAAGTGCTGCAGCTGTGATGAGAGAATCTGTTCTCATGACATCTCTAGCCCCAAGGCAGGTAGAAAACCCAGACAAGCATCCAAACTTTTGTTTATTTATTTGGACCAAACGTGGATTTTGGACCAACTGAGCTAACCATCAGTGATTCTGTCATCCTTAAGAGCTCATTCTTCTTGATTGTGGTCCTGAAGTCAGACTCTAACTTTATAACCTCATTACACAAAACCCCCCAATGTTTAAAAATTAAAATGCCAGGTGCCAACTCTTTCCAGTAGTTGGCTACTTTAACTTTGAGCTTTCCATTTTTTATCAGCAAATGATAAACTGAAAATTCAGTGTTCCCAGTTTAGATCTTTCTCAAAATTAAAGTGTAAATCTAAAGTAGCCACCTGTAAGCACTAAAACCTGAAGACATTTGGACACAAGTTAAACAAATTGTTTAAAGAACTGCCAATTGGTTGCATCAGGTTTTAAGAATAACTTTGCAGGGAAGATCCAAAATTTGTGGTTTAACATTTTCAGGCTTGATTTTGTTTTCTTCTTTTTTTCCCCTTTGGTGGTGGGTTGAGTTTTGTATTTTGTTTTTTAAATTTTATTTTAATCAAGAAATTGGAGAGCTGGGAAAAGAAATAACATGGTTGTAGATAAACTGTTGCAGCAGACTAAGGATGACACCACCATGCAAATCTCAAAAACCTGCAAATGGTTGGGGCAACTGGGCCCATTGTGAAAAGAATGGAGCAAGTAGGGAGGGAGCAGAGGGATTTGGAGACAGGTGGGTGGGAAGAAATGGGGTGGGAAATGTAAATTTGCTGGGTGGAGCTGTGAATTGTGGTTGGAGGAAGGGTTGTGCTCCTGGTCCCTAGTGCTGGTGCTTTGTTGGCAGCCAGGGAAAAAGCTCCTCATTGGTTTTGGGGTTTAGCTGACTGCACCTCCAGGTAGGTTTGTTTTTCTGTGTATGGTGGTTTGCATAAAATCTTCAGTTGCACTGAATTTGGATGGAATTCCAGTTTTGTGGGTTATATTTGTGTTGGTATAGACAAGAGAGACATTCTAGTGCACTCTGAGCTCATGAACCACTAAAATGCCCATCCTTTTCCCAGAATCTGTTTTGGTTTATTTATTTCACTTTCTTCATGTAAATTCTTTCATGTTTTTATGGCAGATGAGCCTGATTACATGAAAGTTTACCTTTCAAATACTTCCCACTTATCACACAGTTTTCTTACCTAGAAAATCCCAATGCAGCCACTGCTAATGTTTGATAAGATTTGTACCTGGTAGATTCTAAATTACATTAATGCATAAAGCCTGCAATGCCAGGCTCCCTATTGTTACAGTTATTAAAGCTGTAACTGAAATGATATCTTTCATATTGATCTTCAGCTAGCAGCTCTTATCCAGAAGCTTTGTTTCACATTAAAGACACTAATGATTGTCTCCACAAAATGAGCAGCTTAATAGTTAGAGAAAGTTAAATGGAAAAAACCCAACTTTGATAGCCACCTTTGATAGCTCTTTGCTCCAACATCTCTCATGGCCACAAAGTGCAAGCCAAGCATTAATAGACCTTTTAATAAAATGACTTGAAAGGAATCAATGGTATTTTTCACAAAGTCTAATTTCCAGCAAGTTATTTAAATGTTTGTATTCCTTCTGGACAGATCATGTCCTTCTGTAGCTGCCAGTTTTTTCCTGGAATTTCTCAGGCTCTCTTCCTAGGGTTTTTAATTTTTATTTTGAGGGGGTCTGGTTTTGATTTGCTGCTTTATTGAAATTTTGTAAAAAATGGAGTAAATAGAAATCTTGTACTCTTCCAAGGCTGGCAAAATTTCCTGTCGACTTAAAGCCAACAGCCAAGTGTTTGTGGGGCGGAGGGTGAAGTCTGGTTAGAAATGTGCCAAGAGCCTTTTTGAGTAGCTTGCTTCCTTCATGGCCTGTAAGAATTCCATCTCTTTCCTCTCCTTCAGGTGAAAATGGTATCTCCTAGCAGATGAAATTGTCATAAATGTTACTGCAGGTCAGGAGGCTCTGGCTTAGGCTGGAGTTTGGGGGTGAAGAGAATGGAATCACAAAACTAGGGAATGGTTTGGAAGGGACCATAAAGCTCATCCAGTTCCATCCCCTCTCATGGGCTGGGACACCTTCCACCAGATCAGGTTGCTCAGAGCTCCATCCAACCTGGTCTTGGACAAGTCCAGGAATGGGGCAGCCCCATATTATTGCACTTGCTTTTTTCCCTTTTTTTTTTTTTTTTTTTTTTTTTCTTTTCCCCTGGGATTTCTGTGTAGCTTTCCTGTTAGTTTTTAGTGCACTTATTTATTTTGGCTCTGGGTGAGGAGCAGCTGCTGGATCTTTTCTTGTTTTCAGCTGGAAAATTATTTTCCCCCATTTTTGGATGTGACAGAGTACAACCTAGGTGTTTTCCATGCAACCATGCAGTGTGAGCAGAGAAATACATGTGAAATTTTTATATTCTCTAAGCTCATTTATTGAGCTTGAGATATGACAGGTATCAATTTAGAGACTGATATTCAAGTGATGAACATTTTTTTTGATGACCAGCAGCAAACACACAAATTGTTCTATTTGTGTTGAAAAACAGGTAGATATTTATTATTTGACATAAAGAGAGTCATAGTGTGCTGACAAGGTAGGATGCAAGGGATCAAATTAATTTATATTACTATAAAATGTAGTTCAGCTGAGATCACACCCTCTGTGTTCCCTGGGGGATGGCTTTTCCCTGATGAGCTCTAGTCAGTCCACAGCAATGCTTAAGTCAAATATCCCAAATGTTAAAAGTTCATATATGAAATCATGGGGATGAAAAAAGAGAGGGAAAGGAAATAATATCAATTTAAAACAAACAACAGAAGAGTACACTATGAAGAGTCTACAGCTACAAAATATCTCCCACTTCTCTCAATATCTCATGAGGAGTCAGCCCTTATTTCTGCTTTTTTTCCCAGGCTCCACTGGAAGAGCCTGGATTAAACTGATGCAGGGACATGTTTTGGCCGCTTATTATTTATTGCAATTTTAGTTCCAGGTTTCAAAAACAATTAGGGAAACTGCTTAATAGGAAAATGACTCTAATTACTTGTTAATTGAGGTTATCTGCTTCACATTATTCAAAACGTAAATTGTGTTGACACTTGTACCCAGATATGATTACTTAATAAACAGACTGAAAATGCATCATGAATGAATTCACCCCCCACCCAAAAAAAAAAGACATTTTATTTTTTCACTCTGGTTTGCTCATCTGAGAGATATTAAAAAGTATGTATACAGTTTGCAGTAAGCTCAGTTATAGCATGTTAGTACAAAAAATAAATTATATGTTTCAAACAGTGAAAAAATGAAGGGCTGAAATTGAAAAGTGAAAAGGTTTATTAAGATTGCACATAATATATTCAGATAGGGTTTGCACACAGTACGAAATGGGGTTACATAAAGTATGGTGTTAACTCTTGAATAAATAATTTAGCTGATAAACCAAGTACCTGGATCCAGATAAATACCAGTATTAATATCTGACATACTAGCATTTATGTTTGTGTTAGATTTTGGCTACTGACGAAAATAGGAATGATATTTTTTTAAAAATAGCTCATTTGGGGATGAGAGATACAGGTTTCTAAACAATACTATATTTTCTAAAGCAAGATAATTCTACAATTTAAGAATAAAACTGAAGCATCCTGTTTTTCCTTTGCATTATTGTACCCTGGGATTTCTATTTTTTCAGAAAAATACAATCTATATTTTTTAAAAATTCTTATGCCATGAATTAGATTTCACAGTTGCCAAATATCTAATGATATCCAAGACCTTGATTCCATACAATGGAATTTGTCAGCCATATCCATGTGGGTAGGATCAACCATTATTAAAGTACTGGGATTTGGGAGGTATGTGGTTAATTTTGATTTTTTTATGATGTGGGTTGCAAACATCATAATTTCCCTGAAACCCAAATTTTTTATTTACAGGGAAAAAAAAAAAAAACAGTGAGAAAAGTGGATTAAACTGATATTAGTTTTAAAGACAGATTTAAAGACAGAACTAGCGAACCTGTTGACAAGAGAGATTTTGTATGTGTTTCTCCTTGAAATGTCCCTGTTTGAAATGAGAGAAGACCTCAGGTCGTGCAGAGGAGCCATGATTCCAGCCTCAGGGTCTGTTCCTGGGACTTGGGACTCTTTATTGCCGAGGCATTTTTGGAAACATGAACTTCTGTAAACCACAGTGGTCAAGCAAAGAAAGAGGGACAGCAGGAAAATGGTGGAGAGTGGAAATAAATTATTTTTTCAAATTAAAGGGCCTGATTGCACATTTACAAGACTATTTTGTTTTTAATATGCAAGCATAACTTTGTATTTTCCTTAGCTAAATACCTTTTTGAGGCATTTTCTGTAGAAATACCATTACTCCCTTCTCCTTCATATTTTGGCAAGAAATGATGGGACGTTGCAAAGCCCACAAGGATGGAACTTTCAGAGCTGTGTTTGTGCCCATTAATTTTCTCTTCTATGATATTTTCCCATTTTCACTCTGTTTGACATTGAGCCTGAGCTTTGTTCCTGACTCGTAGCCTATGGCAGTGGAACGGGGAGATGAGACATCACGGAGATGTAGAGCACACATAAAAAGAGAAGATGTGTAAAAACTGAAATGACATGGCAGCTGAAGCAGCTTGTTGCTCAGCTTGGTTGCATGTTTGAGTGGAGGAAGCGAGGTAAATTGTGATATGTAAGAGAATAACACTCGACAGGGTGTATGGTTGTAAGGTATATGGATGCTCAATCATGTGGTGAGGCAGAAGGCTGAAGGACAAGCGCCTTCAGTATCCACAGTCTGTGGATATCCGTGTGACCTACAAAACAGGGGGTGTTAGGCTCGCAAAAATATCACTTGCAAAGCAGATCCAAACCATTTCAAGAAAATTCCATCCACACCATTTGGCTACCTCCTCATCTTTCAATAATTATTAAAATAATAGCGTTTTGCGGGGGGGAAGAAAAATCACTGTCACACGTTTCTGTGTGCATTCCCCCCATAAATGATGAACTCTCACAGTAGTCTATAGGCAAACAACCATTTTCACTTCCCACTGGTTGTACTTATTAACCTATTAGAGATACATGTGCCTTTATGCTAATTTATCTGAACATTTGCAACCACCACCCTGTCTGTGCCTGAATGGCTTTGTGTAATGGATCTGATGATCTTCAGATCTGGAGTAGCATTTATTTAGGTCAGACTCCATTTACAGTATTTTGGGTATTTGAGCTGGGAAGCGAATGGCCCTTTGTATACCGACAGTAGAACATTTTAAGATGAATTTTGATACTTTTAGAGCCACATAGAAAATAGTTTGTGAATTTGTTTCTATAGTAATGTGTAATAAGTGACTGAAGGAATTATAATTTAGGTGGATTTATCATCCCTTATGCTCCACTGTAACCACACACACGTTTAAACCTGCAAGGTGTTTAAAAAATCAGCGTGTCACAGTACACAGGAATGCCTCTGCATTCCTGGTTGTATGTGCACCTGCATAAATGAGAGAAAATATCCCATTTTTGATTTGGCAAATCAAAAACATCCATTTTTTATTTTTCCTCACAGAAAAAGAGGTGATTGTATAAAACGCAGGGTGCTACAAAATCAACTTCATTATTTTAGCACGTGCAAGCTGTAGAGTCCAGATAGTTTTGTTCTATCTATCAGGTGTACTGAGCATTCAGCAGTTTATAAATCTATAGTCCCTGGATCTAGGCAGTGACAAACTGGGCTATATTGGCAAATTGACTGGTTTTCATAATGGCACTTGTTACAGGCAAAGACAGGTCCTTTACACAGTGCAAAGCAGCCAAATGTTAAAATGTGCATAAAACCTTCCCTACAACCAACTTCACCCCAGGTATTGTACCTTGAGGGGAATCCTGCAAGCCCTGCATTGCTTTACAAAAGGGAGGCATTCCCTGCATACAGAAGGTTTCCAGATTCTTTAAGTTCTGAACTCTGTGCACAGGAATAATTTCAATAAACTTGTTTTATCTCTATTTTTAAGAGTTTAATTCTGTGTTGTTACAGGCTCACTGCTCTGATAAGGCTTATAACAGTGATGCAGAAAAAAGCAGAATAATGAATAAATATTTGTGGGGTTTTGTGTTTGTGGTTTGTTTGCTGTTTTCCTAAAATCAGATGGCTTGATTATGAGAAAGTGATGATGAACTTTCTATCCTGTTAATGACTGAAAGCCTGTTGAATGTTCATTTCAGAAGAAACTAGCAATATCAGGCAAAATTTTAGGAAACCTAAATAAATGTCTTACTACAACCTTGCAGAGTTTTCTGAGATGGTCTGTTAATTTAAATTGTAAATATTTAGTTGTCATGGAAATTACGAAATTGAAAAAGGGGGCAATCATTTTGCCAGTATTCAGAAAGGGAAAATGGCATGACTTGGAAAATCTCACAGTCAAATTATCCTATAAGAGTATTGGGTCAATTAATGGAAAAGTGTTCCAGGGTTCAATTAAAAAATAGGAATATCATTTATGTCAATCATAATAAGTGAACAGATAACAAATTTTAAAAATGCAACCAAATGGATTATTTTTTGATGTAAGTCTGGTTGGAAAAGGAGCCATACTTGCGCAGTGAAAGTTTTTAAGTCACTTGACTTAATATTACGTGACATTCTGATTAAATATTAGTTATGTGCTGTATCAGTGAAGCACACATTAAATGGATTAAGAACTGATTAATTTACACGTTTTTGAAAGTAGTCCCTGGGGAATCATCATCAACTGGGTGAATTTTTAGAGTTGTTCTCCAGGGACTAGTATTAAGCTTGACACTAATCACTCTTTTTATCCATGATATGGAAGTAAATAGAACTGTTCTAATAACATTTGAAAATAAAGCAAAGATTGATGGACTGGCAAATAGGTCTGGGTAAAGGCACTCGTGGAGAGTGATCTGGATGGCTTAATGGCTGAAAGTGCATTTTAATTTATCCAAATGCATGTATGTATGGGAAACAGGCTGTGCTGCACCCAGAATTAGGAACTG
>VYZP01074139.1:8281-64609 GCA_013400635.1 Hypocryptadius cinnamomeus | reverse complement strand
TTTTTTTTTTTTTTTTTTTTTTTTTTTTTTTTTTTTTTGACAAATTTGAAGACCTAACTTTGGTATTTGAAAAACGCCCAACCAAGCCCTAACCTTTACATTATCATAGTTTTACTGTGTCAGCAGGTTGTGGTAAAAATGCTAGGATATTAATTTTGTGTGAAATGAAGGCAAATTGTAAGTGGAGAATCCCTGAGCTGGGTAGCAGCACTAGCAATCACTGCTGTCCTACCTGGTTTTCTGCAAGATTGTGATTAAATATAAAACTGAGAAATCTCCAAGGAAGAGGGGGGAAAAGTTAGACTTTTAAATATTTTCATTCTTTTCCTAGCTGAACATCGTGGTGTCAAATCTAATAGGAAGGAGTTATCCTGCTAATTGACCTTGGCAAAATTAGTCATTTGCTTAAAAAGCTACTTGAAGGAGATCAGTTATTATCTTGATTACTCTTTCTTTCATGTTAATGTTTGTAATGGCACCTGGGAAAATCTGTTAAAAAACTTTGCTTCCTTCTTTCTTGGCTGCAATCTGTAATTTGCTCCTCTGGACAATGCTAATAAGCAAAACTGACTTTTTTAAGAGATTGCAGGTCTTGATGGTATGAAAGACTAATATGAGCCAACAGGACTGGGGAAAAAGTATTCACAAGCTTATTCAGGTTATTAGTGTAAAGGGAAGGGAGAGCAGGTGGCAAGTTAGATGGTCATCTAGATATTATCAATCTGACAGGTATCCAAGTGGTTCTGTATTACAATCTCTAATTTTGGTCTCTGAACAGTTTTTAATAAGATTTAGCTATGGGGTTGTCAGCTGTGACCTGTGTTAGAAGATACTTCTTTCAATCACACAAAAATGTTCTTTGTGAGAATTTCTGCGCTGAGGAAAACAAAGGACTTTCCATTGTGAAAGCCAATGTTTCACCTCTGCTTTGCCTGAAATCAAGAGCCTAAAAGCTAGGAAGGAGGTGGTCTTAGTGGTTTCTTTTCCCTTCAGATTAAAGAAGTTGAACTAAGCTCAAGAGTCAGAGCAAACCACTTTTTATTCCGATTCTTTGATTTTTGTCACCGGATGTTCATAGAGACTATTTTGGCTTGTGTTCTGTATAAATCTAATTCCATTCTGGAGCCAGGACTTTTTCGGCACTGCTCCCGTGGAACTTGGACACAAGGATTTGACAATATGTCCAGACCCAAACAGATCAAGCAGCCACACATGAGTGACTCGGCGGAGCATGCTCAAAGACAAGACTGATGCCTCCGCACAGCAAACAATTCTCTGGGGCAGGGACAGAGCGCTCAAATCCAGTCACCCCAGAGTAAACACTAAGTTAGACACAGCTTAAATGTGCCTCCTAGCACAGCACACTGCTGACTCCATGAGAGCCCTGAGCCAGGCTGCAGACCCAGCCTTGTAGATTTATCTCTCTTTCCAGCCCGCTTGCACACGCCCGAAATTGTTGGAGTGTTGTTGGGGTGCACTCAGCAAGGGGAAGGGGAAGAAAAAAAGAGAAAAAAAACACTTGTTGGAATAATTTTATCAATGTGTTTCATGGGTATTTGTAACTCAGTTTCTTAATTTTTCCATGTGTGTTTTAAGGCTAATAGTTTGGTCACCACAATGTTGGTAGGAAGGAGGATTCCTGAAAGACTACACTGGAAATACTCTCTGCTTGAGCACTATTTGATTTCCCCCTTCCTTCTTCTTCTAAAAGTTTAGTTCATCTAATCAAAGAGCAGAGTCTCTCTGACTTTTCTAAAGATTCCCACACAATGCATGAAGAACAAGTAAAGAATGGATGGCCTGTGGAAATACCTTGGGATTTATAGGCACAAAGTTCAAATAATTCCAATAAAAATGTAAATAAAATATATCTTTTTTGGAATACTTAAAGTATTAATTTTTTAAATAGCTTATTTCAAGAAATGAAATTATTGCTGTATGTTGATTTACTGTTAATTGAACTAGGGAAGAAAACGATATTTTAATTTAAATTGCTGCTTTGTCCTAATATAGCTGCAATAAGGTTGATTTTTCGACTTGGGGGGAAAAAAAAAACAAAAGAGAAACTTTTCTTATCTACCAAATTATCTGAAATAATCTCTTGTTACCAAGTATGATTTTCTCAGTTATTGTTCTAAAGGGCAATGACACAAGTTAAAGTGGACCTTTGTTAAAATTACTTATTTCCTGTCTACCTTTACTGGTGCCATGCCTTCCCATGGAACTTTTTGTGCTGTATGGTGTATATGGAATGTGTGTTGAAGTTTAGACAGGTCTGGTTTTAGATCACACTGTTTTTGGTGGGATTTGGTTTTGATTTTCATGCACTTTGAGTGTGTAGTGAGTGGTGTGCAGTACCCAAGGTAGCTGTAAGGGAAGTTGGGTATCAGAATTGGGAATCGGGGTAAACCAGGCTGTGCTTTGGCCAGCATGGCCACAGCCGTGCTGCTCTGATTCTTGAGCCTCCTTTTTCCCAGTTACCCTGGGTGTCCCTCCACTGCCATGGGCAATGGAGAATATATTCTTACACAGGAATCCTTGCAAATTTTTTGTCTCATTCCACTTTGTATTTCCCCCCCAAGCACATCCCCCCCCCTCCCTTTCCATTCCTGGCACATATATGTCCACAGGTGTTATTAAGTGTAGGGTAGCATGTGGTGCCCATGCTTCAGTGCTATTGCAGAGGAAGGACTTCCTACAGGAAAAAAATGATCACTTTCAGTATTTTGCAGGCTGCCCATCTAAGCCCATCATTGCCTGGCATCTACACACTAAGGGCAAGGATCCAGCGAACTTGTGAGTGGGCACCATGCCATCTGAACAGATGGGCATGGAAGTAGGCAGCCAGTAGACCATGTATGTGCATCAACTGTGGGTGTTGAGGGCAAGATTCCCAGTGGAGAATGTCCAAACAGCTGTCTGGCCTGAGCCAACATGCCTACGACCAAGCAAAAGTGCCATCCCTAAATCCTGCTGAGTTGGATTAACCTTCAAAAATAAAAATTGCTTCTGCAGTAGCATAAGGTGAGTTTTTGGCTTGTTTAAATCCGAAAGAAGAAATTAGGTAGGCAGGATAAAGCGATGTGCTAATGTGGGGTCCACTAGAGAGGACTGAGCATTTGTCTAGGAATATTAATATTATTTTCTACAACGGTATTGATATGGCAGACAGCAATGGATGACTTGCAGGAGTGTGACATCAATGTTAATTACGCTTTTCTGTAAGACAGCCCTTTCAGGAGAGAGCTTTTGAGAGCATTTTGATTGTAGTGTATGTGCTGGATGTGATTTTTGTAAAGGCAATTCTTGTAGTTGTTTTTGCACATTTACTTAGTAAGTTTTTATGATTTTTTTTTTTTTTTTTTGGTTTCCTTTTACCCTCAGACTACAGTTCTGGGGTGCAATTTCAGGTCAGAGTTGCTGACATAGTTTGCTGTCACAGCTGAGTTCTCACATTTATTGTCTTTATTTTTCTAAGATCCAGAGGGGACATGAAAAGATAATCTATCATTACTCTATGTCTGTATTAACTTTGATTTTTACCTTTTATAGCCATAACATCAAAGAGCAGTTTTGCAGATGTAGATGGCAGAGGCAAAGAACAGTGAAGCTCTGATAGTTATTGCATTTTTACTCCTGCTGTTTTTACTCCATATTTTCTCTACCATTGCTGCACTACTCATCTGTAATTTTACCAAATCACCTGCAATAGTTTAGATAAATATATTAAAATATCACAGTGAACCAAAAGGAATGGCTGTGTGATGAATAGAAAAATCAGAATAGGAAACTTACCAATACATTAGATTTCATAATATACCTTTTTATGTATGGCTGGATGAATGCTGTCACAGTGTGTGTACCTTGCTGCATTTTGTTGCATATTACAGGCTGTAACAGAAAAGGCAAATAGAAATATATCAGATGTCCCACTTTTAATGTTCTTTGCTGGAATTGATGAGGATTGTATTTAATGCAATTAAAGCATATTGAAGCTTAGAGACTGGGTTCCAGTTTGATTTCCAGTTGGAAATCCTGCAGATTAGAGGCAGCACAGCTGTTGGTTCCTTTGTGATGGTTGGATCCCCAGGTACACGAATCCGAGTGACCCACAGTCAAATTTAAGCAGCCCTAGGATTTCTTGAACACATATGGGTGGTAAGAACCTTTTGTAGCTGTCTCTTCTTCTACATAGGCTTTTGGCACTTCTCCTACTCCTGAAAATGCTAAAAATGAAGCCAACTACATCAGCTGGGACTCTCTCAAAGCAAGGATCAATTGGACAAATTTCAAAGGCCATTTGAGTGACTAGAGAGGAACAAAAGGGCTCCCACTCTAGGGAAAAATCTGCTCCTGGGAAACAGCAATCCATTAATGGAGAAAAGTACCAGGGAAGGCTAATTCTTGGACTGAAAATATTAGCCCAAACTGGATACCTCAAATTTAGAACACCCCTCCAATAATTTGGGGAAAGAAGGCAACATAGTTTCAAACAGGCTCTGCTTTGTAATCAAACTCGTGATTAATGATTCTCTAATCACAGAGAATGAGCTCATCTTAACACTGGGCTGAAATTTAAACTAGGATCTGAGTAATTATTTTGCTCTTCTTTCATGAATGAAGATAAATGGAGATATTCCCCCAGCAGAGGCACCGTGGTTTTCATCTACAGCAAGTCCTGAAGCCAGGGAGCAGCACGCCCACGTGGTTATATTGCCTTGATAAAAAATACCCACCTTCACAGGCTCGGATACAAAGGAGGACCCTCACACTGTGGGAAAGGTCTATAGGATTCTGATTTATAAGGGAGCAAGAGGTCAAGGGAAGCAAAACCATTATCATTATTTTCAGAGGCTCTGGAGAAGTGAGCTGAGTGTAGAGGGCAGTGTGCTCAAAGGGAGGCACGCAGGGCGAAGGCAGCACAATCCTGCTTGCTGCTTTTTCTCTTCCCCCCGCCGATTTCAGGCTGCAGATTCTGCTGAGAGTATGTCATATGTAATGTAGGCCTGTGAGGACTGTGAAGTGGTTTTCTTATTAAATGATGCATGGAGAGATTATCTGGTCTGTAGCCAGCACACAAAAGCTCCATCCATGCAAGTTCCTATTCCTGAGCAAAGCGTTCGGTCACCTGCGTGGTAATGAGTTTTCAGGAGCCTGGGGATGGAGGGTGAGGAGCAAATCTGGGCTGGTGGGGGCAGGACTGAAACTGCATTTTGTGTATCTCTCTCCTGCAAGCCTTGGAAAAAAGGCAGTGAGACCTAATATCATCTTATACTCCCTTTAGTCTCATTACCTTTTTTCCTGAAGAAACCTCTTTGAGACAAGGAAGGGGAAAAAGAAAACATAAACCATGTGGTTCTAATGTAATCCTCAGGAGGACAGTATTAGGAGGGCTCCAGAGCAAGGCAGGAATGCCAGTAGTGGCTGTGGGCAGGGAACCCACTGAGACATGAAGCTCTCCCCAGGGCTGGAAGGGGTCTTCTGCTGAGTGATGGCACAGCTCGAATGCACTGGGAGCATCTGCAGCAGTGTGGGGGAGGAATGGGAGAGTTCATGCTGTTTCTTGACATCCTCTACTTCTTGATAATGGACAAAAATTCCTTATCTGCTGAAATGAAATGAATAGAATTGAATAGAGTCATAGAATAATGTGTGGCTTATATGCCATCCAGTGCCACCCCCTGCCATGGGCAGGGACACTTTCCACTATCCCAGGTTGCTCCAAGCCCCATCCAGTCTGGCCTTGGATGCCTCCAGAGATGGGGCAGCCACAGCTTCTCTGGGCACCCCGTGCCAGGGCCTTACCACCCTTGGGTGAGGACAGAATTTCTTCCTGACCTATAATCTAACCCTGCCCTCTGTCACATTGAAGGCTCTCACAATTTTCGTGTCATGAAATGCCCTTGAAAATGACAAAGGGGCATCTCTGAGTGGGGAGCCTGTGGGATTTCCTCAGTGCCTTTCACAGCTGAAGTGAAATCATATCATAGCTCAGCTGTTTCCAAATAATTTCTGTAGATAACGATGGACTTGCCATACTGCCTAAGGAGTCACTTTGAGCATGGCAGTGAGTGAAATGTTGCAGGATTCTCCTTGCCATTGCCATTGCATAGGTGTCTGTCAAGGGATGTGGCCATTAAGAAATGCTACAATACATTTTTGTTAAGTTTCTTTATCTAAGCGATTATGAGGTGTCACTGCAGTTTGGGAGTGACTGGGAACAAAATGACCACAGACATCACTAAATCAGGTATCACCCCTCCTTCTCTGTTGAGGGAATGGTTTCCACAAAAGTTTATGTGACTAGTTTGTACTTTTATTGCAAAACTTTCAAGCTGCCACCAGTAAGTTCGATTCTGTAAAGAATGGAGTGTTCTGGCCCTTATCCAGAAAAACACTTAAGGCCACTGCAGAGTGCTTTGCTGGATTGGGTCCAGAACAGAGCATCAGGCAGCAGTAGGGCTCAACAGCAGGGGATTTCTCTCTTTTTTTGGTTATTCATAAAGGAATCTCCACATACGTGGTCACAGTGTCGGCAGGATGAAACAGAACAATAGTTAGAGCCCTGAAAAGAAAGGTCAAACCATGAACAGCATGAAAGGGTTTTGGTAGAAATCTATCAAACCCTCCATGAGAACCATCTCCTTGGCAGAGCAATACTGTGAATGATGGAGAAAACAGCAGGTAGATGCCAGTTTAGGGTTTCCCATCCAAAGCAGAGCTCTGTTGGACCAGGTGCTGCTTGTTTGAGAAAACCATGGTTTTCCCAGGCTACTTGTAGGTGGTGTTTGTGGATAAATAATCTGTGGTGAATAACTTGACAATCTTGAAAGCCACCTAGAAAGGTCATACAATTATCTTAATTACTTAGGGATACAAGTGAATTCAGAATGACATTTCAGGAAATAATTAATTGCCTGTGCTTTGCACTGGAGCAGCGTTTTGAGTAAAGCTGGTTGGTTTTGTTAGGTTTGGTTGAAATCAAAAAGAAGTCTGCTGCTTCTCATAGACGAGATGAATTAGGTTAGAAATATGCCTGTAATGGGAAATGAAAAACAAATGGATCCTCCAAGTTTCTTTTTAAATCAATGCCACACTGTGTGAAGAGAGTAGCGCTGACTTAGCCATGATGAATCTCCAGAAAAAGAGGGAGAATTTAAAGAACAAACGGGAACACAGAGAGAAATTAAATGAAACATCAGGTTCCTGTGTTTTACCTCCCTGTTCAACAGCAGCTGTCAGATGGTTGTCCCTTCACACCGGGGTACCAGGCACACGGAGTGGAGGCTTTGCCTTTGTGGGAAGGATGATGACGGATTAGTGCTTAGATGCTGAAATAACTCTGGTAGGAGATGGATCCCCTTTAGCTAAGGGAAGGGGGGGCAGCTCAGGCTGAATTTAACAAAAACAGACTTGCCCACAGACTTGCAAGCACTCGCAGAGTGGATTTTTAGTGCTGCAGGTGACATTGTTGCTGACTGAAGAATGTTCATCAAATCAGAAAACTGCTGATAAGCTGCCTTTCCCAAAAAGGGATCTCACGAACTTCTCCTGTAAATCTCTGCCTTTCATCGTACCCTGGGAGGTGAGGTGGAGGACTTGTGACAGATATTATTTAGGTTTTTCTTCAGTTTATTATGGTAATTGAATGGAGCTATGGAGGAAAAAAAACCCTCAACCCCTCTCCTTTATTCTCTATCTATTAAAAGCTGAATGAAAGAATGAAAATAACAGAGCCTACACCTCCCTTTGAGTATTTTGGTACTTCATTGAAAATTGTAAGTATATTGAAACATGGCCATCTTGACTGCTGTCACCCAGGTTCTGCTGAAAATATTTTAACTTTCAACTGGATTTATCTTAAGGGAAGTGGTCTAACTAACCCATTCACTGGAATTTGTAAAATATGTTTAAGACCAAATTTCTATCAGCCCTGCTGGAATTTTATCAAACCAGTCTAAAATAATGTATTTCCTCTGATGGTACTGTTTCTTTTTTTCAAGTTGTTTTGATTATTTTTCTTTGAAGTTCTATTTCTAAACCAAAAGGCTGGTAGAAAACAGTAAGAACTTTATTGAAGTTTCAATTAATTCCACTTGCGAGCAAAATATTTGGAGTCTTTTTCCAGAAGAGATGGATCTTGGCTTACATAATTGTGGATTTTGGTTGTATAATTGTGACTAGGTTCAGACTTTAGAGCTTCAAGACTTTCTTTGCATGAGATTGCACATTAGTGGGCTACCAAAAAGTAACACCTTTCTAGCAAAAGTATCAATTAAATAATTGTGTAAGAGGTTTACTCTTTTCCTTGGCTTCATGCAGTTTTCCCTAACATTTCCTCATTGCATACACAAAGAGGTTTCTTAAAGGACATAGTAGCATCCACACCTGGAATTTTATTTTCCTTAGTTGTTTCATATATGCTGGAAATTTGGAATAGTGTCCTTTAATTATGCCACCCCAATAATTTGCTAGGCCTACAAAAAGAGGACTTTTTACTCATTTCTTCCTTCTGTTGTGGATGGATTTAGGGCTCTGGATAAATTCTTTTTTAGCAAGTATCAAACGTGAGCATTTCTTTTGCAAATGCTCTGATCGCTGAACCAGAGCGCGGCCGAGAGCTCAGCTCGGTGCTCCACACTTCACAAAGTTGCACACAGGGCCCCCAACAGCCACGTGGGGCTCCTGGAGAGAGCAGCTGAATGTTAAAGCAGGCACTGTGGAGTGGTGGTGTGCCTTGTTATTTAATTTGGATGAGTGAAGAATATATTTGAGAAGTCATCGCCGGGCAATGCGCTCTCTTGTATGTTAAGGAATAATTAGGATGTGGGGGATCTGGGTAAGAAAGAGTTCCTGTGATCTAGACCTGAATAGTTTAGCTATATGTCTTGAGCACTACAGAACCTTCAGAGTTGTCTAACAGTAAAGATAAAGAAAAAGATAAATGGAATTAATTTATTTTGAATTTATATACATGTCTCTGCCTGCATTAATATTAAGCTCCGTCCAAAATCTAAATAGAAGGACTGTAATCTTAGAAGTTCTCTCAATAGCATCAGCAAATCATTCTTGTTTACCCTACATGCTAATAAAACAGGAACATGACACTCCTGAAAACAAGATTGCAAAATACAGAAAATGTGGTCTGACATTTTTTTTCTCCCCAAAGGAGGGACTGCCACTAACTAAAGTATTTCTTATGAAAGCTCGATTGCTTAAGATGCAGAATATTAAGAGAGAAAAACACTTTAGGACACAGCCATGTCACCAGCTGTTACTCACCCTTAATGAAATTGTTAAGTGATATTCTTCATAAATAGGTCAGAGAAACTTTTGAATTGTGAAGAATGTTTTATCTCTTTCTTTGAAATGTTTGTATTAAATTTAGAACTGGTAATTCATTAAGCTCATTAGCTCTGACTTGGGAGAGTAGAGCAATATCTAGGATATAGATTTCAAGGCTTAAAAACCTTAGTGCTTACAAATAAACATGAAAGCAATGTGTGGAGAAAAAAATATGGGATCATAATATGTTTAACTGTTTTTTGAGCATGGCCCTCTGGATTAATTAAGAACATTTTCTATATTCAGACACTTGAATATAAACAGAATACATTATGACTTCTGGTTAACTCTCTTTTAATAGGGGAAAAGAGAATGCATTATGATGAATACAGTGAAAACTAGTTGAGACTGTATTTTGTTGTTTGCTTTGTGGCTTCAGCTAAAAGAGGAAATAATCACTGAATTTTACAGATTTTACAGGACCTCAGCTCGTAATTATATATTTTTTGATTGATACTGAATTTAAACAGTAAAAGTTTTATGTGTGTATATATATATATACACATTGTATATATATACACACACATACACTTGCACACACTTTTGAGTGATCTGTTCTTTGTTGCAGATTTTCAAGGAAGTAAAATTCTATTGAGCTCTGCCAAATGCTTGATTTGTGAAGTGACTTTTATTTTGTTTTAATAGTTTCTGTTATAAAACAATAATTTTTCAGAATTAAGTCACAGTTGATTACATTGACTTCCTCAAAGAAAAGAGAGAATTGGAGGAAATCAAGGACTCAGTATTTGGGAGCAATTGTAGAGTCAGAGTCCAGTATTGCTGTAACCTTTCAATCATGGAGACTTTAGAAACAGCCTTTAAAGCAGTTTAAACTTGCTGGATTTTTGTTTGTTTGTGCCCAATGGTTTTCTGGCTTCTTCATTGACTTGCTTTTTGTGGCCTTGAAGTTACAATCATTAGTTTTCCTATTTCTCTAAAGTCCGTTTAAGAGCACCTAAGCAGTTAAACCATTTTTGAGGTTCCTAATGAGAAAAAACCCCCCATAATTTAGGTTGTTATTATCAGCTGATTATTTTTTAAGGCAAATTTGCCAATGTGACATCACAAAGAAACACATTTATACCAGAGTTTTATGCCAGAGTATATCATCTGTACATTTTAAATACCCAGGGCTCAGAGGAACACCAGAAAGAAACCCCAAACCTCTACCAATGCATACTGTATGTGCTCTGTAATTAAATGTGTTGGTCCACCTCTACCTGCATGTGTTTGAATCCTGTCTGAATGCAAATATTTCTTCTTCTTTTTAAGATAAACCGTCACAGAAGAAATCTTTCCCAACACAATTTGACGTTTACAGACATCATCAGTACCCAGGACCCCACGGTAAGGAATTGCTCTGTACAGCTGATAAACCACTCTGGCTATTTATTGATAATGTAAATTTTGCACTTGTTTTACTAAAGAACGAATGCGTGAGGATTTGGATGCCTCAAGGTGTTAAGGAATGTGAGGGACTTTGATTAATCAATAAAAAGAATAATTTTAGAGGGTACAAAGTCATTTATATGGCTCGACTTTGCTGTTGATTCTGTTGTACTTGACTGAGGTTTCATCTGTGTTGATATTTGGCATAAAGGAATGAGATAAAGTCTTTGTCCTCTCTTTGCTCTTATTAAGGTGTTTTTAATATTATTATTCATTTGTATAAGAAATATTATAATGAAATTAAAAACAATAAATTCTTGACATTAGAAGAATCTAAGGGGAATGAGAAGCAGATGTTTTTCTGCTAAAATAAAATGAATATGCAAATACAGATTAATTAAAGAAAGTTTGGTATCAGCAGTACTGTTACTTACACAAACTTTTCAGGATTAAGTACGTTCAGAAGGTTTGAATTCTACTCAAGAAAATTATAAAACCTGTATGTGACACAGTGATAATTATGTTTCCTTATACTTTCTAACAATATTAGCCCATGACAATGAGAGTATTTTTATTTCTTATTTAGAAATTCAAATATTTACACTCTGTACTCTCATCTGTACTATTCTTCTAAAAACAATTTAAAAGCAAATCAACACAAACTCAACAAAATAATTCCATTTTCCTATTTCTATGCTAATTCTTCAGGGCATTTTGGGTCATTTTATCAACCTTCCACATGTTGAAAAGGTGCAGGAAGGGCAGCAGCTTAACAACGGATGATGATATTTATTGAGACAGAAACAGAATGTATCATTAGGATATATTTGGAATTCTTTTCAATCCAATATCATCCATTTGCAGAAGTATTGCAAGTTGATCCTGAGCTGTCCCAGAAGTGTTTTCTTGGAAAAGAAGTAGCATGGAAACGGGGATATTAACAGATGTTAAACAAGGGGAACGCAGCACCCCAAAAAAATTATAAAAATGTTGGGGTCATCCTATATATATATTTTTATTTGACTTAGTGGTAGTTTTCTCATAATTCCATGTTTGCCCTTTATATTAATTACAGAGAAAACTGTGCACGTTATCAATTACAGGAGGCCATGCTAATTTTCAGTACAGCACCTGTACTAATTCAATTAAAGCAATGTGTGTGAAAGGAGTTTTCTTAGCACTGAGAGGGCTCATATTAACTGCAGCTCTTGTAGTTTGTTACTGTTCAGTTTTGAGCCATTTAATTTATAGCAAATGGTGGATTTGAGCTATGTAATTTAAGTCAGGATATTTTATATACCCAATATTTGTTGGTGGATTTGATATCCCGGCTGAAGACATTTATAAGGAAAATATGACTGAGCAGCAACATTTTCATCTGGAAGCACATCCAGTTCTTAACTTCCCAAGATTGACAACAAAGGTGATTTGGACCTGATGTTAAAAAAATAATATTTTCCTTTAGTCCTGGATTGGTTAAGATAGCAGTTTGGGAAAGTGGTTGGTAAACTTTGAAAACATGAGATTTGGGGTCTGATTCAGAGAAGCAATCAACAGCTTGAATGGTTAGCCAATGCTCCTCCCAGTTTCTGCTTCCAGATGGATAGAAATATTAAAAAGAATAACTTTTCTCATATGATGTTTGGCATCTCTGGCCCTGGCCAATGACCAGAAGTTTTATACCACAAAAAAGATGGGTTAGAAGGGGAAGAAAAATATCAAAAATATAAAGTAAGGGGGGAAAAAAATGGAGAAGTAGGTGGAGATGGGGATTAAACCTTATTTTAGCTCTGCTAGTTCACCCATCCATCACTAGATAAATAGTGACATAACTCTGCACAATAATCCCTGCACACTTTCTCTCTGGGTTTTCTGTGGTAATGATATGCATGACAGGAATTTACATGAGATAAGTACAAATTACAGACAAAGCACACGCTGATCCTCCTGTACCCGCTTGAGAATGTCACTTAAATCACTGTCCATGGGCCTACAGCCCTTTCCATAGGTACAAACAGATATCTACACAGTATATATGTCATTACATGTTGTATATCAACCACAGCCAAAATCTGAGGAAATTGTGAAACATACTACACTGTTAAAATGATGCTGTTTTGTACAGTCAAAATAACAGTCATGTTTGATTTAAAAATCCTTATATTGCCTCTTAAAGCATGTTTTATTGCTATTTAATGGCTTTGCAGACAGCAAAATTCTATTGAAATTGTTATGCAATTGCCTTGTGATGCAATTTACTACAAAGACCGTGTGGAGTTTCTAATATCCAAGTCGGGCACTGGCTCAGTAGTGTTTGAAAGCAAAACCAGACTTGCTCTTAATCACAATTTTGTTTCTTTTTCCCATTACTGACACAGTTGAGACATCGTTAGTTGATGAGACCTGATGAGATGGAAGTTTGTTGGGTTTGGCTGAAAAACAGTCATCTTGCTTCATCTGGGTTTTAGCTTTTAAATATTAATTTATATAAACAAGAATAACCCTTATCCCAGCTGTAAAATAGGATATTTCAGCTGATCAGAGATCCAAGGGTCTGCAAGGGGGTCTGGCTTAAGGAAGGTGTTCAGAGAGATGTAAGAGCACAAATTGAAATATAAAAAAAAAATCAAGCCTAGGTCTTGCTTCTAATACACCAAAACTCAAGCACGGTGTAGTGTGCTGTGTCCCTCACAGCTAGTAATGAAACACAATATATAAAGTGATATTTTAACATAATTTGCCTGCAATGCATTTAAAATTCTCCTTTACTCGTAGCTAGAAATTTTGCCCACACTTACATAAATTTATTCTAAATAAATCAAATAATACAAAGTAAAATAAAACTTTATTGGGTTTTTTATTGTGGTTAATTTTGTGCAGTAGGTGACTTTAAGTGTTGTTTGAATATTGTTTGCAAATATTCAAAAGAATGGAACATATCAGAAAAAAGAGGTGATTAAACTGAGAATTAGTAGTAAGATCCCCCACACTGGAGAATCTGGATGCAGACTCCTATGCATGTACTAAGTGGTTTTATTCAGCTCAATAAATAATATGGTTATGACCTTCTTTTTCCTTTCTTGCAGGTAGTGGCGAAGGAAGGATATCTTCTGAAAGCAAAAATAGCAGATGGTGGCAAGAAATTAAGGTATAACATGGGAGTGTGACAGAGCCTAAAGGGGATCCAAGAGAGCTGGAGAGGGACTTTGGACAAGGGCCTGGAATGACAGGAAAAGGGGGAATAGCTTCAAACTGACAGAGAGCAGGGTCAGATGGGATATTAGGAAGAAATTCTTGCCTGTGAGGGAGGTGAGGCCCTGGCACAAGTTGCCCGGAGAAGCTGTGGATGCCTCATTCTATCCATGACTGAGGTAATTTGGTATAAATTGGTGCTGGATTTAAGATGTATTCCAAGATATATGACCATTGAGTTCCTTGGTAGTCCATATTCATCCAGCCTATCCAACTCATAGGAAAGTTTGTTTAAATCTGCACATAGCATGCTTAACCACTTACACCTTTGTGCACTTACAAGACCTCTTTTAAGTGAAAAGAAAAAATAGAGACAAATAATGAAGGTCTGAAATGGTGCATACCAATAGACAACTCATATTCACCACGTGAAGCAGATCAATAGTGGGTTTATGAGCTTTCCTGTAAATATCAGATGTTATGACCCCTAAATTCAAAAGTTAAACTTGAGCTGTTGATCTAAAAATAGCTATTTATCTGATCAGATTTATGATTATGTAGTGGTTTGGAACCTGTTATAGATAACATACATAATACCATTTTCCTCTGGTAAATATTATGAGTTGAATATTATGTTTTTCTGTATCAGGGGTCATTCTTTCACGTGTCTGTGTGTATTTTCACTTCTCCCTAGCCCCAGCAGTTTTCAGCTCTCTAGGGCTGTACCGTGAACTCCTGATATTTAATGGTTACTCAAACCTTGCTCAGCTATTGTTCTTATCTTCCTTGCACTTGTGTAAACTTTTAATTTAGGGAAAGGAGACAGCATTTGGGACCTTTCAAAATAGACCTGTTACTGAGCTCTGTGTAGTCAGATCAACATTTTTCCTTCTCAGTTTTATTTTAAGTATTAGGTACCAGAAGGGCACCAGCTATTTCGGAGTCCTCTTCTTGTGAACTTTGAGCATGTGTGAATAATCCCACTGTTTTCATTTGACACCATGGCAAAAAAGAAACACAAATGGGCTTCAAAATGTGAATGAAGAGAAAGAAACCCTTCAAGCTTTGATAGGTTACATTTCGGGTATGATTAGGGTGGTGGAACTCCATCATTGTTGATGGAAGTTTGTTGACAATGTTGATTTTAGACCATTTTTGTTTCTGACATATAAATAATAATATGTATTATGTTTTAATAATTAAAAGCCAAGTCTACAAATGAAATATCTTTTACCTTCTACAAGGAAAAATTGGTCCACCTCCTGGATTGTTCTTACTGCTCGGAAAATGGAATTCTACAAAGAGTCCAAGCAGCCGACGATGGCCAACCTGGTAGGCAATCAACCATCCAATATCCTCAGTCTCCTGGCAACTATTATTTCAATATAAAAAAGTTTGGTGTTTACAGAAGACAAATTTAGACTGAGCTGGCAACTTCAAAGGTTTGAAAGCAGCTGAAGGAAAAATGCCTTGATAGACTCTTAATCAGATGTAGTGTATGTGAAGAAATAGGACACAGCATGTCCTTTATTAAGAGGTGCATTTTGAGAGTAATTGCAAAGTGAGACAAATGGTGAGTGACTACCCCGTAATGTGAAGGTAACACTTTAAATTAAGGTGCCACTTATAAATGCTTTATTCTTATTTATGAAAATGATCACTAAATGCAGCTACTTCCTCAAATAATGTATTATAAAGTATGTTATAAAATGCATTAGTAATAAATGCTGAACAGATGATGCGATGAGAATCTGTTGCAAAGGATATTGTGAGGCGTAAATTGTATTAAACCATGCATGTGCATCTTTAATACATGAATTTAAGTTGTTATCTACCATCCTATAAAGTGGTTTATACATTAATAAATAATAATAAATTATTTATAAGCGGCACCTTAATATAGGGTGTTACCAAAGCAGAAAACATTATAAGTTAGCAAAGTGATTTTTTATCGCAGTATAAATGTGACATCCACCATATCCCGCTAACCTTCCTGAATATTTCTACGACTCCATCTAATACAGCTAATGCAATTTCTGTAGCCTGTAGTTACTACAAAGTGAAATTTGCAGTACCTTTTTATTGTGCCCCAAGGAAAGGCCACCGATCTCCGTCTGGGCACAAGTGACAGCTCTGCTGCGCGAGCGGTACCCTCAGTGCTGGGCACAGCCAAACCTCAGCGTGGGCAGCAGAAGGGAAATTTGGTGGCTCTGTGACACTGTGGGCAGTGGAGGGACAGGTTTGACAAAGCCCTGTTGTGAAAGGCTCTCAAGGCCTGATCGAACCTGCCAAATCTCATTGGCTTGATGGGTGGCCGCAAAGGTGCTCTCTTTGGCAGGAGTCACAAACAATAAGTTATTTAGTTATTTTTTCCTGTGGCAGGTGATGCAAACCATTCTTCTATAAATCCTAGATCTATCAATGCCACCTGTCATAAAATCAGCCTTGAAGAGCACCTTTTCATGCCTTACATTTTTAGAGCTTTGTAGAAAAAGAACCCTAGAACTAAGATATGAAACAATACAAATAAAAAGGGTGAAATCTGGCACTTTCTGCTTGTGATTGTGCTAATCCAGCTGGAAAATACAACTTCTCTGCAGCCATGAAAACAGAAAAATTTGAATTATTATTTTTTTCAGAATCACTTGTTTTTCTTGAAGTTGATTTTTATGTTATTAAGAAAAAGAAAAATGAACTTATTCGAGCTATTCTTATAATTTACTAAGTGTCTTATCTCTATATGCTACCTCTTCCCTCCCTTTGCAAGTTGTTACCCAAACTTCAGGAGATAAATGAACTGGTGGAAATTTAACACACAGGAGGCTTGATTTTGCTCTGAGACTCCTCAGCATGGTTGAAATCTCCATTAGCTCTTTAGGGATTTTGATACTAAACTAGACCTGCCTGGAGAATGGGGTTTTCGGCCCAGATTTCAAACAGTTTAACTAAAAAAGTGATGGTGGGTTATGAAACGGGACCTTCTGAGAGGTCAGCCCCTTTCCCTGAAGCCTCAGTCACCACCAGTGCTCATTTTATCAGTGAGATAAAATCTCCTGTGTTAGGAAGAATACAGACATATTGAACCTGTATTTTTTTTATTCTGGGGAGGGCAACAAAATATTTTGGTTTTATTTGTTTTATTCCATGATAGATTTGAACATTGGGGATGTGAACTCAGTGTTCACTAGGTGAGAAAAATCTGTTAAAGTTACATTTTCTGTCTTTTGCATAAAACTTAAATGCAACAGTAAATAAAGAAATTGGGTAAAGGTTGAAAACAGCAAGAGATGTCAGTGTTCATAATCTTATAACTCAATTTCCTAAACTCAAATTTTGCATGTCAAAAAAAGCTAAACTGCCATGCTTATCTCATCTGATAAAGTAAACGTGGTGCTTATTTCCTTTGTAAACCACTTAACCAGATATAATTTTGATACTGGAAAGGGACTAATACAAAAAAAAAATCCATTATAAGCCATTTGTCTACTGATTTTATTTTTCCAGTTTTTGTTTACTTTGGAAAAGGGAGAACTCAACCATTAATTAAATAATTTAAGAGAAGCTATGTTCATCCATGATAGTATGAATTATAACAAAGCATTTTTATTGTTAGCTGGAAAATGATGTGACTTAACAAGAAGATTAAAGTTGCTTTGTATTCTAAAGATATTAATTCATTAATTATTAATTATTAAATACTCTACTTTGAACTAAAATTTGGACTAAGCATCATTAAAAGAGGAATGATACCTCACAAAACAAAGGGAGCAGGAGAGAGGGAAACGAGAGCACCTCTAATACCTCTTTTCATGACAGTGGGACTAAATAGCATTTAGAGGTGATCTAAAATTCTATTTGTCTAAAACTTTACTAATGTTTTAATCAAAGAACTGGCAATATCTGAAAGGCTTTGCTGCTCCTGTGTATTACTGTAGGTGCAGGACTCACTGTGGCAACTTTGCTGTTGCTTTGCATGGAGAGGACTGGGATCCATTGCTTTGCATTCTGGTGAAGTTGGTGGCAAAATCTGGAGTTATTGGAAGTAATAGAGCACAGCAATTAAAGCACACAGAGGAGAGATTCAGAAAATGAGATTGTTTACAAATACTACTGAAAATGCAAGTTTGCATCCCATGTAGCTAAATCATTAGCTTTTGCTGCTGCCTTGATTTTTTTGTGGTCCTGGCTTTAGTACACTTTTTTTTTGTTTGGCTTTTTTTTGTTGTTGTTTCATTTTGTTTAACCATTGTTATGAATTTGACTAGCTTTTTATTTTAAATTAAGGACACTGTGATCTAAATGAATCACAGCTCCATTCTTCCTTACTGGCATTTAATTCTATCATCAGTTGATCTTTCTGACCAAGAAAATGTAGTCAGTTTATTCCCTCAGATAGTTTATTCAACAGAGGTTATTTTAACCTCAGGTTATTAGCCCATCTGCAAAGTAATTGAGTGAGTGAAAATGCTGCTGAAATCCATATTCATGTTTAGGAAGATTTCATCTTAGCAGACACTTGTATCAATTTACAGCATAACCCCCTGCAACAACATTGATATAACATAATTGCTCTGACTGCAGAGCACAAAGCAAGGACGTGGAGGGCTCAGGCTTCCCAGTCACCTTAACTTGCTCTCTCCCAGGGTCTCTGGGTGTTGCATAACCTGGGAAGCCAACTGCAGCAGCGAAATGTTTAGGCCAAAATGAATTTCCTTGTACATTTTCTGGAGTTCTGATGGATTTCAGTGGGTGCTCCCCAGGTGTGCAGCAGAAGGATGATGGGCAGTTTCAGGCTCAATGGCTCTGAAAAGGGAGCTGGGGGTGCTCATACTGGAGAAAAGGAGACTCAGAAGTGACCTTACCACTCTCTACAGCTCCCTGAAAGGTGCTATGCTCAGCTGGGGCTGGCCTCTTTCTCCAGGCAGCACTGAAAGACCCAGAGCACACAGTCTCAAGCTGCACCAAGGGAAATTCAGGTTGGATATTAGGAAAAAGTTTTTCATGGAAAGAGTGATAAAGTTCTGGAATGGCTGCCTGGGGAGGTGGTGGAGTCACCATCCCTGGATGTGTTTAAAAACAGACTGGATGTGGCACTGGGTGCCAGGGTTCAGCTGAGGTGTTGGGGCTGGGTTGGACTTGATGATCTTGAAGGTCTCTTCCAACCTGGTCATTCTGTGAATTCTGTGAATGATTTAGCATGAAGTTTTCATCAGAAGCTTCACATTTTATGCCATACTCATGAGTTCTTAGACACATTGTGGTCAGAACTGATTCTTCAAATTCTCCAAAGGATACATTTTCATAGAATCATAGAATTTGGGTTGGAAGGGACCTTAAAGATCATTTTGTTCCATTCCCCTGCTGTGGGGAGGGAAACCTTCCACTAGACCAGGTTGCCCAATTCATATTTATTTCCCGCAGAGAATGAGACTGACTCAAATAATTATTGCACATAGCAGAAGCCTGTTCATCTTCCCCACACCACAAGCCTGCATCCCATCCTTTCTGGAGAGGGACATGCACATGCTTGTACTTTTCTTCTGCTTATTACAAAATCAGAGCTGTAAACAAACTCCAGAGTACTGCAACAGCAACAAAATTACACTGTGTATTCACTGGGTGCACAGAAGGGTCCAGCTTCTGCTGTTGCATATATTTTTGTACAATAATAGAAATTAGAGGTACTACTGAGTTCACTATTCTATCTTTCTGCAACACCTCTGTAGGCTTTTCATTGTTTTTTTCCCTTCAGTGTTCCATGGCAGTTTTCCTGCGGAAAATGTTCTGTAGCCCAGTAGTGTTCACTATCAAAAAACTATTTGTTTCTTTGTCTACATGTTAATCTCTTCTTTTAATCTCATAATGTGTTTCCAAAATTTCGCAACTCTTTCTGCTGGTGGAATAAAGCTGCCCCTCTTTGTGAAAGTATTTTCCAACTCAAACTATCCATGTGGGTAATCTCTTTTCAAAGAAAGTAAGATTGCCCACTTTGAGAAGCCTGTCTTGTGTGTTCCTGATGGGTTGCAGAGCTGCCTGTGTGGTGCAGATCTGGGCATTTCATGGAGTCCTGGAGATGATCTAAGCCTCATAGCCCTATTTATAAAAGTATTGGAATATTGAGGACTCATTCATTTCCTCCACAGTTTGAATATTTATTTGCATTAATATGTTGGTGCTTGGGGTTTTTTTCAAACTTCAAAATTTTTGCCATGCAAATACTAACTGACTAAATTTCTCAACATTTTTTTGCAAAATCAAGTCTCGATGCTGCAGTTTTGATCTGCTGTTAAAAAAATTGGAAAGACTAAGCTCTTGTCAGAGGCCAGGCAGGAAATTTGAGGCAGAGGTGGGGGAAAAGAAATCCAAGTTCTTTTCTTCCAGTGGTTTAACCACAAGAACATCCTTCTGTTTTGAAGAGTATATTTCTTCTATTAAAAAAATTAATAATAATAAGAAGAAAGGAACAAAGGCACACAGGCCTGTCAGTTTCAGTGGAGCTTAACCATTGTGGTTTTATGGTTTGGCAAATGGAGAATATAATTACAATCCCAGTACTGAAAACTTTCAGACACTACTCCTGCAAATCACTTGACCAGGATCTCTTTGCTTCTTTTAACCTAAATAGGTTCTCTTCCTCCCATCTCAAAGGCATCCTGGAGAACACACATATTTTAGCCTTTAATAACAGCATCAGAGAAATTCAGTGAGTAATTTTTGGAAAGCTGAATCTGTGGCTGGTTCTGGACTGGCCACTTTTAACTCTGTAAAGTCTGTTTTCTGTATCGCTAATGGCATTTTTAGGGTAACTATGGCTTAAGAGCAGCAGAGAAAACAGTTGCATCAAGCTGATTAATTAAATTATGTGGATATCACTGCATCCCCTACCCAAAAGGCAGTTAGTGGTGCTTTTTAATTTAACAGTAGTATTTTTACTGTTGAGTAGGATGTGTAGCAACCCAATCTACAAAGCCTACTCTAAACTACACGGGCTTTGCCAGAACTGCTGCACAGGCAGAGTCCCTGGAGAAGGAGCTTCAATGGCAAATGAGGATTATTGTGCTTTACACCAACTCCCAGCAACGTAAATGATACAGGCAAACAAATCTGCTCTTTGAATCCCTTGAATCCATATGGAGGAGCAGGGGAGGCAGAGCTGTGTCACTCCAGGATGCGTGGACTGACACTGAGAAGTATCAGCCCTTGTGCTGAGCTCTTTCTGGGTGTCACACATGCCCTCAAAGCCTTTTCTTCTTTTTTTAGGAGCAAGAAATGATAATTTGTTTGGAGAAAAGAGATAGCTTGTCTTAGAGATACGATGTATGTTCTTGTCTAATTTCTGTCCTTTCCAGTTGCATCAGTTTAAATTTGCATTTGGAAAACCCACAAAATTTTTCCTTTAAACTCAATGACTCTTCAAGAGGTTTGGCAAAGTAAGCATTGAAAATAGCTGGTCCATGTGTCTGCGTTTGTGTTTTGATCTACTATATCTTACACTAGACTGTTTTTTAAACCATTTAATTTTTTAAAAAAAATTATGTTCTAATATAAGAACCTTATTTCTGAACTAAGACACCCCAAGAGTGGTTATTTAACAATACCAGGATATATAATGATCTCTTTTCAGTAATATCAGCAGCTGTGCTACAACAACCTGTCACTTTAACTTGATCTATTCTTGTTTTATATGATAACTGTCCCCATTTGTGAAAAGTCAGGCCACATTCATGTTGATTTTTTTTTCTTTGCCTTTCCAGAAACCGGGATATAAACCTGAGTGTGTGGATTTGTGTGGTGCTCGCATTGAGTGGACCTCAGAGAAATCCAGCAGAAAGAATGTCTTTCAGGTAAGAGGCAAAGCATTCCACTGCTCATTTGAGTCTGAACTCTGTGAAGAGGTAGGCTTTATTTTCTTAGTTTTAATAACTAGATCCTGATTTAATACAGCATTTTTCTTACCAGTAAAGGAGTGTAACACTTTATCCAGCATCGGTTTACTATTTTTCTAAGAGAAGGATTTCTGATGACTGAGTCTCCTAAACACTTGAGAACCTGTTGATTTATTGATTAATGCTCTATATTCAATTTGTTTTTAAAACTTAGTAGGTAATTGCTTTGGGTTCAGGCCTAGAATCTTGACCTAGAGGACTTCCATAAACACAACTTCTTCAAACTGCTTATACAAGCACGGCTCCAGCGCAGTGCGGTTTCTCTGTTTATTTTTATTGCTGCTCAGGGTCCTCAGACGGTGATGACCCAGGTTCACTTCTGCAAGGGGAGGGGAGGATTTTAAAAGCTTGCCTCTGTCAGGGCCAGCAGAGAAGGACATGTATTTCTCACAGGACTATTCTTCATTGATGGAAAATAATATTATTTAATTCCTTCATCCAAATCCCATTGAATTGAAAGGGTGGATCAAGGCCCAAGAAGATGAAAGGAGGGGAAAAGCATTACTGCAAGGTTAACATTCCAGGATCTAGGGGCTAAAATAGTTTATTGCAACATCTTCAGGTTTTGGACATGATCCAGCTCCCATGAATATCAGTAGAAAGGATTTGTTGTCTTTTTCTGTTTCACTAAATGTTGCGTCAAGCCACATCAAAATATTATTCTCTATGAGCCAAGTTGTTTCCCAGAGTTCTAACATTTAAAATGTTTAACAATACAAGCAATAAAGTGGGGAGAGATGCAGAAGGGAACATGTCAGGGTCAAGATCCTGTTAGTTGCCAGAGAGCCCTTTGGCATCATGACCAATGAAACATGCTGGAGGAACCAACTGTGTCTGGGTCTGGGATGGAAGGGAAAAAAAAACCCACTACACATAAAAAAAAACCCCTAAGGGCTTCTACATGGCTTCTTAAAAAGAAATCTCTTTGGGTCAACTGGGTGTTACAGAGGTTTTTTCAAGGTTTATTTTTCTAGACATCTTTCTAAAGCACATGCAATATTTAGAAATATTCCTCTTTTCCGAGACAGCAAGACTTATGCTTCTATACCCCCCACATCTTTCAGGTTGTCTTGAGACAACACTTGGGGTTTTGTCATTTCCTAGGTATTTTTAGAATAAATATTTTGGTTTTTGCTGTCAATCTTCAGATTTTTCACTTGGAATGTGATTGAGTATAACCTTAGCCTTCACTCCTGTAACCCCCTGAGCACACTGACAGGTCTTCTGAGCTTCTAGGGTTTATTTCTCATTTTGCAGTAAGCAAAATTCCTGTTTGGAAATGCGATTCATTTGAGCTAATACATTTCTAAAGTAGAGACAAACGAAGCTCTGTTATTGATTTACCAAACTGGAGCTACGAAGGCTCTGCAATGCATTTCCTTCTCACTTCTGTTCGTGTGAGGTGTAACTGAATCAGAATAATGTGAGAAGGGAAACTCATGCACTACTGTTTGATCCCATTAAAATGTGTCTTCATCAAGCCAATAAGTGAGTGGGAGAGACATTAAGAAGTAAAAGCATGGGAGGAAGGACATATGTTAAGACACATTTTGAAGAGGGATGGAGCATTGTTTAGACAGAGAGCTACAAGAAGATTGTGCCAGATGGTAAGAGCGAAAGAGGAGAAGGCTTTGGCACCAGTAGTGGTGACATTTTGGGAAAGGAAGGGACTGAACAAGACTGGTGCTACATGAGCAGATAGAGTGGGAAGGGGACTGGAGAGGGAGCGAAGATTTGTGAGATAGTCTGGAGGGAATCCAAGGCCAGTTCGAAAGCAGAGAGGTCAGCTTGTACCTGGGAGCTGAATATTTCAGGAAACACTTCTGATCTACTTATTCCTCGTGGGTGGGAATAAAATTGATAGTGTGTGTCTACTTATTCATAGGTTTGTTCAAATGAAAACATCATGGGTGGCTTTCCTTAATGCTTTCTTTCGTTTTTTTTTTTTTTTTTTTGCAACATAAATATAGATGCATTGCATTGCTATTTGATTAAATACATTAGCTGCTTAACTCTGGAATGATCAGAAATAAGTATAATTATATCTTCAAAGCCCATCAAAACATAGTTGGTGTTTTGTTTCATTACCTTCTAATAAAACCTTCTTTTCTCATTCAGTGGTTGCTTTGTGCTAATGTGTTTTATTAAGAGTAGGTGCAGAATTTTGAGTTTGATTTAGCCAGGGTGCTCAATTTGAGTTCATGAATTATAGATCATAAATGGAAAAAGACTATTGAAATTTTGAAGAAAAAGAAGGAAATCTTGGATTTAAAATCTAAGCAGATAGTTAATGGATAGCAGCAAGAAGATGGAGCATAGGAGTATCATAAAGAAAAACTAATTGGAAACGTGATCGATGCAGCGAGAAAAAAAGAGGCAACTGCAAGTGAATGATATTCAGACAGGAAGATTTGGGTTTCTGGTCTTGATCATGATGTTTTCAGCAGTGTTACTCCTCTCATTTTAATTGAGCTACTCCCTTTTTAACAGGATAAGTCTGATCTGTCTCACACTATCCAATTTGTGCATGCAATCTATTTCTGTTCTTGATGAACACATTATGTAGGGGTATTTTTTTTTCCCTCAACAGTAACTGAAAATATGCACATCTCATAGACTATAACCTCCTGGTTTCCTTTCATTTATTTTATTGATGGTGTAGCTGGCACCAAGGAAAAGACCTGGTTAGAAACAGCTTCCCATGGTGTGGGGTAAGGTAGCAGCTTGCAGTGAGACATGGTGCTGTTTGTTCTTGCTGGCTGAGTGATGTGATGCACTAGGTCTTCATCCGAGGAGTGCTGAATAAAAGAAGATTTATGTTCAAATCACATGCTTTAAATATTTCTGCTAAGTGCTAGTTTGCTCTTTGGTGTTTAGCCTGAAATTTAAAGCACTGAGGATTAAAAGGATTACAACATAATCTTAAATAATCCTAAGTGTCATTTACAGAGAGATGGTTGTAATAACTAAATAAAACCATGTTAAGGGATGGCAGTGTTGTCAGTCAGCAACTGGAACAGAAACAGTGCCTGTGTCACTTTGTTGTTCTCCTCTTGCCTTTTTTTTAGCTTAGTTTGATATTGGGTAGGTGTGTTTTGATGCGAGTTATCAAAAAAGAAAATAACTTAATGGGCTGCTTTTCAGTCAGTGTTGATACGGTGTTTGAAACACCAGTAACTAGGCTAATTTGCAGATTTTTTTTCCAATATTCCACATTTCCTACTTTTAGTAAAGTTTTCAGCTGGGTCTTATTCTTCCCCCTGTTTTACTTAACCTCTACTCGAAGTCAAACAGGTTTTTAATTTGAAATTCAGCCCATACTCCATGGAAGATGTGCTCTTGACCTCTAGATTTTTAATTCTGGGGGTTCATTAGCACAAAGTCCTGTGGTTGTACACTATTTCCTTGAAGAGGTTTTGAGAGATTTCTCTCAGATAATTCAAAAAAGAAGAGGAAATATAGGAAAGAGGTGAAAAGCACAAAAAAGGTTGCGAGCAGCATATTTATAAACCGATGAAGCTGCTTTTTTCTCTTAATAGCACCATTCATTTAACTAACAGGCATTTTTTGGTTTCTTTAGTCATAATTTTACCCTGTTCACCAAGTTCACTTTTAGGAAGGTTTCATATGAGGAATTCCTGGAGTTCTCTGGCTGGGCTCTTGCCACAGATGTGGCGTGATACCGTTTTTTGTTTCAGTGCACAGCAGCTGTAAGGGGTCACTCAATCCTACACAACTAAGAAGTGCATTTTACAAATAGAGAAAGCTGTATAAGACCTACAGTATTCCACCAGCGAGACAGCTGAAAGTACAACTGCACCTATGTGTAATATGAAAGAATTTATCTTGCAGCTGTTTCATATATAATAACATTTATGGCACTGATCCTGGGTAACTCCCTTGTCCTTGAAGCTCTCCAGCTTTGTCCAAGCAAGTAATCTGAATGATAAGCTATTTTGTTCTACATGCTACAGGATCAGGATAGAGTCTGGATGCCTCCCAGGAATGGTTTAAGTCACAGCTTTTTGCCATGGGAGAGATCATTTTTGTTTCCACGATCTCTCTAGAGGATGCACTGAGAGCGCGATGTGGAGGGGCTTGGGCTGGGATTGGTATTTGGGTTTCTTTGTGTGTTTTTCAACATAAATACTGCACAGAGGAGGGAAATCTAAAAAAGCCACCTTTGCAGGCTTGTGGTGGTCCTTATCAGCAGCTGGAGCCTGTTCCCACCCAAAACCTATCCCAGAGTTAGCCCCATTTCCTGAGCCTGAGAGGGCTCTTGCTTTCAGCTCCTGCACAAAAGTTGTGCAGGACCCTTTGCTGAATGAATCTGCTATGCATTTGATGGATCTCTTGTGATCTTAAAACACCATTTTGTCCACTTCTGGACCTCACTGCTGTGGATGAGGTTTAATTTCTATCCCAGACACCTGAATACGTTATTGCCTAATTAAAAGACTTGGCCACATCACACAGTCATTAGGTGGTGTCAGAAAGAAGTTCTTTAAGTAACAAACTTAAAATTAGTTTTTTTAGAAAACACAAAACCAAGAAATAGTCTTCATCTTCAAAAGAAGCGTGGCCAGCAGTTTGGGGGAGGTGGGACTCCCACTTTGAGCACCATGGAGTTCCAGGACAAAGGGAAATTGTTTCCCATTGCCAGAGGGCGGGTTTAGATGGGATACTGGGAAATAATTCATCCCTGTGAGGGTGGGGAGGCCCTGGCACAGGTTGCTCAGGGAAGCTGTGGCTGCCCCTGGATCCCTGGAAGTGTCCAAGGCCAGGTTGGATGGGGATTGGAGTGGAAGATGTCCCTGCCCATGGAATGAGACCAGTTAAGGTCACTTCCAATCCAAACCATTCTCTGATTTTACATAAATATTCTTTTTATTGTTGAAAGTGGGAGATTTTGAACACAGCAATGTGGAACAGCCTCACAATTGTGGTTCTAGCTCTCTCTTCTAACTGGCTTGTTAATGACCTTACTGGCAAAGTTCTTGCCAAAATATTCAGTAAAACCAGTAATCAATATTCAGTAATCAATGGATGCAGATAATCTTCTGTCTTCTCAACATGTCTACTATTTTCTGTTGTAACCTAAATCCAACAAAACCCATTAATGATTTTTTTTAGTTGTCCATTTCTTAATTTCTTTCATTTTGAACATCTTGTAAGTTTTAATGTACTTTTTGGTGATCAAAAAAGAAAAGTAAGAGTGATAGTACATAGTGAAAGAGGAAAAGCAGCTTTGATTGTAAGGAAAGTTTTGCAGGAAATAGAAAATTGCACACAATATGCATTTTAAACTTTATAAAACTAAGAAGTTACTTTGGCTTCTAAAGACTTTAATATAATATTTTAAGGTGATGATGAGGAGAGACCTTTAGATATCCTTGGTGATTTTATTTGTTGTTATTTAATTTATTTTTTATGTATGAAAAAGGCAGATTTTACTGTAACCACTTCACCTGTGTTGACAGTAGCTGCTTTTGGGACCCAAGGAGGTGTTGAGGTGTAACTGGAGCACTCTGGAATATACAGTTCCACCCTTGTTTCAGAAGTGTTGGGTGAGAAATGGTCAGGCTTTTCTCACCAGTGTCTCTCTCTTCAATCTGATTTTACACATGTTAGCCCAAAGAGAGCATATGGAAAATGAACTGGAATTCAGGCTGCTCAGTAATTGCTCAGTAATGGACACAGAAATTCTTTATATGATTCATATTCTAAGGAATGTCAGGTAATAAAGACAGTTTCCCCCCCAGAAGAAGTGACAGAAAAAGTGATACAGGCAAAGCTTTACACAAGGACAGGAACATGCAAACTGTAAGGACTTTGGCTTCATTTGCATAGGAAACCTTAACAGAAAAAAAAAAAAAAAAACAACAAAAAAACCCCAAAAAAACCCCTTTTCTATAACATATATACTAAAATGTTTCAATATTTTGATATTTTAATATTCAAGCTATAATCAATTTGGAAATAGAGAAGCAATCAACAGGAGGGCACTTGGCTGACAGCACTGTGCATTTAAAAAGTTTGGGAAACTGAGTCTTCAACCTCTGTAATGGGATTTCAAGGAACTTCTCTATCAATTTAACCTCTGTAATGGAATTTCAAGGATTTCAAGGAACAGCAACTTTATTCATGAAAAGGACAAACCAAGCAGTTAAGTTAGAGGTGCCACAAAATTATAGTTAATCTGTTTCCCTTGCTGAGTCTGCTTTGGAGTAAAACAAACCCCTCAGTTATGTCAAAAAGGCCTTGTGTATTTTGTGGCTACAGAATCAGAACATTAGTATTTTGTTGTTATTATTATTATTAAAAGAAAAAATTAAAATCCTAATTACCACTTTTTTTGATGATGTGAAAAAGTTGTTACTTTTCAGCAATAGTGAGGTCCACTCCCAATAAGCAATATTTTGTTATAGCTAGCTTCATGAAATAAGATTCAAAATTCTCAAAAAAGCTTGATTTTGGTTGATTTGTAGCTAAAAATAATCTTACCTAGGCAGGTATTTTTTTTTTTTTCCCATTATTGTCCTTAAAAAAAAAATTCAGGGAAAAAAAAAAAATCTCTTGAAAAGTGTAACTTCAACTCATGGAGGTCTTGGAAAGCCTCGAAAGCCTGGCTGGAGCAGAAGCTGCCCTGAGCAGGGTGCTGTGGTGCTGCTGTCTGTGGCACTGCACATCACCTCTATGTGGTACCCACTGCAGGCCACAGCCTCCCTAAATGCTGCAGAACTCCAAAATCCAATGGAAAAGGAAGCCTGAATTTTCCGTGAAACCAAGCTGATTTTAAAATCTCACGATCTGTATTCCCCCAGTCTGACATCATGTGTGTGTAGAAGTCTGTCTGCCGAAAGTGATGGTTGTAATAGCTCACTGTGCTTTTTAAGAGCCCATCTTTTGGCAAATCCAAGTGCTGATACGTGAGTGCCTGTGATAGGTACGAGTGCCTGTATGTGCTCATACACATGTGCTTCTCAAGAAATTATCTGAATCACTTAGCCTGTGACAGCCACGCTTGCAGCTTTCACCAGTGCAGATGTTATTTGTCCATCAGAAAAGAAAATATTTATTTCAAGCCACAGGCATTTTCTGTGCTGCAGAAATAAAGCATAGCAGCAGTTAATGCTTAATGTGCGTGTGACATAATTTTGTCAGGGACAGAAGCACGGCTGAGCACAAGGACCTGGACAAATCTGTGAGAGCAGAGGAAGCACCTTGTGCCTTGGAAAGCGCCGACCCCACATGAGAAAGCAACCCGGGCAGCGTGACAGAGGAGCAGCTTATTTTTTTTCCTTTTTTTTTTTTTTTTTTTGGCCGAATTCACAGAGGGTTGTGCAGTTGGGGAGGGGAGGAAGGGGGCTGGAGCGATGTTATTTTGTTTTGCAGCTGAAGGAGCGAGCGGCGCTTTGCAGCTCCAGCATGCGAAATGGGGCTGCAGCCTCTGCTGCATTATTCATAAACATATTGCTGCCATCTCGTGGGCAGCGCACGGGCGGGCAGGGATGCGGGCAGGGATGCAGGCAGGGGATGTGAAGAGCGATGCAGGCAGGGATTCAGGCAGTGGCACTGGGCAGGGATGCAGGCAGGGATGTGGGCAAGGGATGCGGGCAGGGATGCAGGCAGGGGATGTGAAGAGCGATGCAGGCAGGGATTCAGGCAGTGGCACTGGGCAGGGATGCAGGCAGGGATGTGGGCAAGGGATGTGGACAGGGATGCAGGCGGGGATGTGAACAGTGGTGCTGGCAGGGAAAATGGGCAGGGGATGCAGACAGTGGAAGTGGGGAGGGATGCAAGCAGTGGAAGTGGGCACTAGAAGTGGGCAGTGGATATGGGTAGGAATGTGGACAGGGAAGATGGGCAGGGATGTGAACAGCAATGAGGATAGTGGATGTGGACAGGGATGTGGGCAGTGATGAGAACAGTGGATGTGGGCAGTGGATGTGGACAGGGATGTGGGCAGTGGATGTGGACAGGGAGGGTGGGCAGGGATGCAGGTGGGGTGTGAACAGTGGTGCAGGCAGGGATGCACGCAGGGATCGCAGGCAGTGGAAGTGGGGAGGGATGCAAGCAGTGGAAGCGGGCACTGGAAGTGGGCAGTGGATGTGGGCAGGGATGTGAACAGCGATGAGGGTGGTGGATGTGGACAGGCATGTGGGCAGTGGAAGTGGGCACTGGATGTGGCACTGGATGCAGGCAGGGGTGTGAACAGCAATGAGGGCAGTGGATGTAGGCAGGGACATGGGCAGTGGAAGTGGGCAGGGATGTGAACAGTGATGTGGGCAGTGGATGTGGGCAGGATGCGGGCAGCAGAGGCAGCCAGGGATGCCCACTCTGTGCCTGATGCCACCAAAGCTCTCCCTTTCCCCATGGACTCATCCTGCAGGGCACTCTGGTGACACTGAGCATTTTAAAAACATCTTTCAGCCAAAATTGGTGCCTGGTTGAGTAACTTAGACCAGTAGCTGCTCTAGAGGAAGGTGTCCCTGCCCAGGGCAGGGGGTTGGAACAGGTGACCTTTCCCTTCCAACTCAAACTATTCTGTAAACATTCATTTAACTGGTTTCTGACCCAACCAATATTATTTTTTTTTAATAATATCCCCGTGGACCTGTGTTCTCTAAATTATTCCTTAGGTAGTAAATTTGTGTTTTAAAATAGTGATTCTCTTCTGGTCGCGAGCTGGTTGAAGATAAAGCATGTAATGAGAATTATGGCTACAGATAGTCAGTAGGGTGAACTTGATAAAGCACCTCTGATGTGAGTGTGGCTCTTGGTGCTGTGTTTTGTGCATTTATGACCCAGAGAAAATGGTATTTTCTGGCAATCAACAGCTGAAAGAAAAATGTAAGAAATGCAAAAGAAGACTGGATTTCCTGGTTGTTTAGTATTTTAAGGTTTAGTGCTTCTCCTAATGGAAAACAGTTAAATTAATTTAAGATCATTATGATTTTTCTTTTTTTTTCTTTAATGTAAGCTAATATGAACAAAAAAAATGTATCTTGATAGGTGCTCAAACATTCCGTTAACTTATCAAACTCTTGGGAAAAAAAAAAAAAAGAGAGAAAAACGAGTACTAAATGAACTCACTCAGAGATAATCAAATCTGACTTGTTTACATGTTTGGTGCTGGTATTTCTGTATTCAGCCACTACATTTTTTAAAATCTTGGCGAAGCCACTTGACTCCATTTTTTTGTGTTTCTCTTTAATGGCTGAGGCAGATATTTGGAATTGGCTGGGCATGGGGAGCCTTGGCTGTCCTCTCTCTGAATTTGTGCGCAGAGGGATGCCAGAGCAGAGGTTTGGGATTCACATTTTTTGTGTAGGAGTGATTTCTTTGCAGACAGGATGTTTTTTTGGATGCTTGAAGGTGTTATATGGACAATGGGAGGCAATTTAAATGCAAGGGGGGAACTGCAGGGAGGGACCTGCCCTCTCTTTTAGATACAACACCTCTGGTTTTCAGCTGAGCAGGAATTCCTAAACTGAGATTCATGGACCACTAATGGGATGGGGAGACTTTTTTGAAATGGTAATGCAAGACCAGTCGGCCTGAGAAGACATTTAAGGTGGTTACCAGATGAAAGGAAAACCCACAAGAACGTTTTCCACCAGGGACCCTGACTTTTCAAACCTCCTCCTCAAGTTTATTGATTTTGAGGATGCGCCTGCAATTGATCCCAGTCAGAGACTATTTTTATATGGATTATGGGAGTTGTTGAAAATTTAGGATTGAGTTCAAGAGCTGGATTTCTTGAATTCTGGAGTGTGGAGGGTTTTTTACTGTTAGGGTGTTTCATTGGAATTTTTTGTTGGTTTTGTATTTTTTAAAAAAATTAATTCATTTTTAATTTTTATTGTTACTTTCATAACCTCTGCTCTGATTTGGGGTAAAAAAATCCCTAGGAATTTCAGCCACTACATCTGCAATTGCATCTGTAAAACACAGTGATCCAAGAAGTTTAGCAAACATTTTCTTTGGCAAACAAAGTTGCAAGGAGGGGATGTGGTTTGTTTACCATTTCATTTAGAAATAGTCTATCAAACGTAAATTATCAGACAACTTTAACACTTAAAATCCACAGCACTTCAGTCACACCCCCATTTTTTTTGTCCTTGTAATAGTCTTGATTGCTACAAATACATGATTATTTGAAATTTTAATATGCTTAAAACCTGGAATGTGTTTAGCCTCCCTCAAGTCAGAGTTTACAGGTAAATTGTCACAGATTGAGCTTTGAACTAATTTTTCTGGAGGCAAAGTGTGCATTTGTATATGTGAATATTTGCATGAGAGCACATTTTAATTTGGTAAAATGGGAGCCAATTACTGTGATTCTCTTAAGTAATAGAATAATTATTATTATTTTCTATTATTTGTACATAGTCATCACTAGGTGGAGGCATACTTTACATATTCTATTGAACATGTCATCTGCTGTGGACTGAGATGAATTGCACTGATACTGCAGAGTTAAGTGAATGATCCCATTTTTACCCTGAACTGTTGAAATAACCTGTTACCACCCATGCCCAGCTCTCAAGCAGACTAAGCAGAATTGAGTTTCAACCACTGCTGCCACTGAAAAAGAATTAAAAATGGATAATTTTTAATCACTGCCAGAAATGCCTTGAATTAATTCAGAAAAGTTGTTAATGTGTGGTAAAGTTAAAAGGAGAAAACAAAGCAGAGGCCACGGAGCAAGAGGTGGAAAGGACAAATATCTATTTCTTTCAAAACCTCATCCTGCAGTACTTAAATCAATATGCAGTGGATTGGCTGGGGTTTTTTACTTCTCATTTTAGTTGTGGTAGCAAAGTTCATTCTCAACCATCCATCTCTTCCTTGTGGGGCTGCCTGTTACAGACTGGGCATGTTGCATTTTAGCTGAGGGTCACAAGACTTCCTCTGTTGATGTTAATACACCAATTTCACCCAAACTCTCCTGATTTACACTGGGGGTAGAACATACACATCTGTGCAGGTGTAAATAGTACCATGATGATTCTTTTTTCCTTCTTTCATTTTATGAGCTGATAGGGCTGGATCTGTCCGAGGTGGTCCTTGGCTGGCACAGCCCAAGCCCTCTCTGAGAGGCCACAAAAGGAAACTTTTGGGTGTGAATGTGGGAGTTTGAGATAAGAACTGTGTTTCTCCATATTAGGAGTACTGTGTTATGACACTGCATCTTTTAATATCCCTTGACTTTTACTGTTGGAGAAAGAAGCGTGATGGTGCATAGATTATAAATAAAAAATACACTTTATTCAGAAAATAATTTCCATTTTTTTGGGTATAAAACACATTGCCTTCTACCAATGCTGGGAAAAGTGGGATGAATACATTTTTGCATCTTTGCCATTTCAATATATTTCGGGGAATGGAGTCAGGATTGTTGAGAGAGCTGCTCCTGAGCTTTGCAGCTTCTCCTACACCCCCAAACTGTCACAGTGGCCATTGCTCTGACTCCCAACTTTGTCACCTGACTTGAGATGCTCTGCCCCTGATGTGCCTGAGTTCCTCCATCCCCTGGGATTGAGTCAATCAGCTCCACCCTGGGAACAGACCCTTCCATGAAGTGTAACAGACAGAGGTTTAAAAACACTGTAATACACCTGAAATATGACCCCCTTATGTTTGGTTTGTCGTTTGTCTTTTTTTTTTTTTCCCCTGCTTATTCTGGTTTTTTGGGGTTTTTTTTAATGGTTTGGAATCACACTTTTAATAATTATATTCACAATCTAAAATTAAATAAACATTGTGTTTAGTGCTCGAGGAATTGCCAACCAGCACTCAGGAAAGTATGTCCAGCAATTTATCAGCACGTAGAAAATAATTATAGCAATATTTTGAAATGCATTGGTTGTAGTTTTGTTTTGATTTATAGAATGTAAATAATCCGTTTTGGTTCTTCTGTTTCAAATGACTTTTTTTGAAGTAAGGCTTTTGAATAAGAGTCCCTCAAACCAAGCTGTTACTCCTGGGAAATTCTGTAGTGGTATGTTACTGGCATTTGAAAAATGCACACCTTCTGAGAAAAAACAGGAAAATTCTGTCAGACAGACTGATGGGAATTCCCAAGTTTGGAAATGCAAGTTCTGTTGGAAAACAATGGCAGCACAATTCAGCTAGGGCTGCAGTTGGAGTGAAAAGGAACATGTTTTCACCATTGCATACATTTTTCTTCTTTTTCTTCTTTTTCTTTTTTTTTCTTGTGTTTTGTTTTGTTTGGATTTTTTTGTTGTCATTCTGGAAACAAATATTCTACATGATCAGTTAAAAAGTGCAAAGTAAGGAAAGAGAGAGAGTAATGTGTGTTGGAACATAACATAGGCTTTACCCATGTAGAAAAGTGTGAAGAAATATGGTAAAATTGAATGTAAACAAAGAAATGGGGGAAATGAATGTGGGAGTGAAGAACTGTGTGCAGGCAGTAGGAAGAATGTAATCCAATACTAGAGATCAAAGGAAGGGAAGACAATTTTTTCAAATATTCCATAATAACTTCAATGCAGCAAGGTAAAGGATCTGAACAAAGGGTCAAAACACCACAAATGGGGGAGAGGAGAAAACATTACACGCAGCGAGGAGCGCGCAATTTATTGCCATTATTTTTGTTTAGGATCAATTATTCTCTCCCATCTCCTGGCATTTCAGGACTCTTTTATAATTACCAGCACTGTTTTTCTCTCCCTCTCCTGCACACACGCTCTGTCTCGCTCCCCCTTGCAGGCAACGCTTCTCCTCTCGCGCAGATTTGAGGGGGTAGGAGGATCTCAGGGGTTCTTTGCAAGATGCTCGTTTCCCACTGCAGACTGTGGCATTGCCAGGACTCTTCAGGGGACTCTCTGCCAGCTATCCTTAAAAGCTTGCAGAGGAGTGGGAGAAGATTTGCATAGTGCCCAGGCAGGGCCAGATTTGAACCCCCCTCTCTGCTGAGTAGTTTCTTACTGAGTAAATAATGACACCCAAATCGCTGCAGCTTCTGCACTGGAGTAGGTGCTGTGCTGTGCCAAGCTATTGGGGTCTGTCCCTTATTTCTTTTCTCTCCCCAGTCCTAAGATGCTCCTTTTTTATAATCCAAACAGATTTCTTTCCACCTGCATTCCCCCTGCTTCTAATTTTACCTTTCTCTGCTCTTGTTTTCTTTTCCTTTTCCCTTTATTTGTATTTTAATAACATATTTTAAGCCATTTTTTTTCTCCTGTTCTCAATGTGATGACAGTGTATCCTGATGGAAAGATAATAATGCCCAAGGAGGTTTTCTTTTATGAATTCTGCTGGTGTTACTTTCACATGCACAAATACATCATCTTGATTTCTAGCTCTGGGTCATTTCATTGCTCTTGTATGTCTTGCTACGAGATGTTTCCTGTAATTAAAAGATTAGGTTAAATAGATTATTTGTGCTGCCCTGTCTACATAAATGTTCTGTTTCTCTGCCTCTAGATACTGGCTTTTGTGTTTTAAGGCAATGGTGTGTACATGGAGTTGCATCATGTCTCCTTTGTCTTTAAGCTGCTGATTTATTGGTAAGAGAAGCGATCAAACAAGACATTTACTGCCACAGCCTTATAGGGTCAGTGAATTAACAGGTGCCAATAAGTTCTAAGGAAGTGTTTTAATCGTTTCTAAAGTATTTAATTAATGGACTTTCTTAGAGGCGTGGTGACAGAGCAGACATAAGGCTGATAAATATTTAATGCTTGTATCTAGGGAACTTTTTCTCCCTTTCATGTAATTTGAGGTGTTTACTAATGGAAAACAAAACCTAAATTGTTGTGTAGCATGCAATCAATGCTAAGCTGCTATTAGATTGTCCAGGGTTTGGATACCTATCAGGAATTAATCTGTATGTGCTGTGATATCTGCATTTAGAGCTGGTTTTGTTTAGAGGGGATTTTGGAACTGGGTTATGTAGCTGGTTATCTGTGCATTAGGTATCTATGTTAATACTTATAGGCTGTTTCAGGTAGCCTCTATGAGCAAAATCTACTGAATATTTAGTGTGTGCATGGCTGTTTGCTTGGGCTGTCATGGTTTCAGCAACTTCCACTTGTAGGGTGGTAGTGGAAAAGAGACTCCAGGTCCCAACATCCTTGTTGCTCTAAGTGGTGTTCAAAAAACTTTATTTAAACCATGACACCAGAAATGCTGTAATTATGCTTAAGAGTTTGAGAGTATTTTTTACTTACTTAAAATAATTTGGCTTTTTTCATCTTAGTGGAACATTTTCCTACTTGTTACTTTCCTAAGTTTTCACTCCTTTTGCTATTAAAAAAAAAAGAAAAAGAAATCAGCTGTGTATAAGCTACATTTGATGGTATATAGTTTCTCTTGCTCTTGAATTCTCTTTGTTCTATTCCTATGAAAATAAAAAAAAAAAATTTTTTCCTTAATATCCTTACCTTAAGGAAGAAAGTTTGTGATACAGCAAGTGTGGCTCCATTAATTAGGGACTCTTTCCTTGCTTTCCCTTGCTGGGCTGAGCTTTGTTAAGTCACACTCTGCTGTTTGCTGTGGCAAACAGGAACGCTGAGCCTCTGGAAGGAATTGATTCTATCTCTTGTTGCAGTTCAGCAGAGCTCTGATCCACAATGCTCGAGAACACCAGGCTGTTCTGGACACCTTTTTCCATTGTTAGTGCAGCAGCAGGCTGGTTATTAGGTTGTAAGGGTTAATTTTGTCCTGTCAGGAGAGGGAAGTTGTGGTGTTGCAGGACTGGGGACACAGCACTGACCAGCAGTGCTCTCACTGGTGGCAATGCCTGTGAGCAGCTCAGCTCTGCTGATCATTTCTAATTATAATGGCACGCTGCTGGAGTAACAAAAAAAGCATTTATGTAATGCTCAGGTCTCTTGACTACACAGAAAATGCAACTAAGAACATTGTGATTTAGTGACAACATTGTTTTATGAATCCCTATGAGCTATTAATGGAGAAAAGATGGAAAATATGTGGTGCCTGTAGCACCTGAGGAGGGAGCAGGAAGCTTCCTTAGAAGTGGCTGATCCTGAGAGAGTCACAAAAACAACTTTCTGGAGGTGTCTCTTGAGTTGTCTAGAAGTGTGAACACACAGATCTATGGAAATGATGTGATGCTAGGGGCAAAATATTTATGGTGAAAAAAATTTATTCTTATCAGAATTCAGCTAATATATACTATATACTACTTGCATGGTACAGTATATTCCATAGTGCGCTTTTTTCCTTCCCTCACTTTTTAAACCCTTACTTTGACCTGCTTTTCCTCTGTGTCTTTATTAATATAATTGCTATTTGAAAACCTTTTATTTGGCATATATGATATGCCCATTTATTAGGGCTAGGTTTGAAGTCATCCACATTTTCTTTCCAGCTCTGTAGCATGTAGAGAAGGATTTACTTATAATCAGTCAAGGCAAAATAATTGGGAATAGGAATAATAATACGGCAATGGGACAAAATAATTGGAAACAGGAATAATAAAGCAGCAATGGCCAATGTATTTGTCAGCTTGCCTGCAATGGTTTTGGTTTTCCACTTGACTCAGTGAATGTGTACATGGCACGTGGGGAAGCAGGCATCTCTGTGAGTCTGATGTGTGCAAACCTGGAAATGCAGCTATCACAAATGTTGATTAGATCTGCCGATGTAATTAAAAATGCACATCTGCCTCTTTGAAAATGCAGCTCCCTTCTTGGGTTCTTGGTTTTAGGCTTTCAGAGACAACTGTGCCAATCTGAGCAAGCCAAACAGTAACTTCGTTTGGACAAACTCTCACTCTGCTACTTTTTGTTCATAAATGCAGTTAACAAGTTCTTTTGTACTTCTTTGAGTGTTAATTGATGTAAACAAAGTCTGCATTTTATCTAATCCCACTGAAGCTTGTTAAAATTAGAGATGTGCCAAATTATTCCAAAGCAGGTTGTAAAGTAAGTGAACCATTAGATCCACTGGCTCACAAATGGCATAGACAATGTGTGCTCTGTTTGCTTCTTTTTCAGGGACTGTTTATGTCAGAACTTTCAAATCACAGGTTTTTTTGCATCTCTTAACATTGTGTTTAGTTAATCTGTATGGCAGAAATATAGCACAAGCAGCAGGGCTGAGCGTGCCTAAAGCTATTCCTAGAAAAGTCCATATATACACTCCTAATTGAGCATACCTAGCAATCAGCTCTGCTAATTTCTATATCTAGCATTTTCTTTTTCACAGGCACGTCCATTTGTTAGCATTTTCCCTTTGCAGGACTGTGATTTGCAAAATTGGTCCTTGCCCAATATGTTATTTCAGAGTAATCCAACACACAGGGCTCTGTGCTAACCTCAGCTAAGCCTCCAGGGTACAGGGTGAGCACTAAGCATCATTTCTATGGAAAAATTAGTGGGATTGATACAACTGCATGGAACTGATGGCCCTTCTGTCCTTTCCTGGTCACTAGGCTGTCCTCACCAGAGGCTGTCCTCAAAATCTGGTTGTTCAGGGCTGCTGCGTTTCTGCTCTTCTCCACGCCTTCATCTGTTCCTTTGCCTTTTGGAAAATTATTCTTTTCCATCTCCTGCCTCCTCCCCAGAATTCAAGGTCTCTGGTATGCTGGGCTGGTGCAGGACAATGCCCAGAGCTGTTGTGCCTGCACTATGAACACAAAAGTCTACACCCCTGCTCCAGTCCTCATCCCTTCCTCACTCAATACCATCTGGGTTCTCTCAAGTCTTCTGACACTTAACCATGAAGACAAGTTCAACATCTCCTCTAAGTGTTTTAAAGCTGGGTGTGATGTCTCCCCACTTAGACTTTCCCTGCAGGGTCCTACTGAGGGAGGTGATGGGTTTGTTCCATGCATAATATAAGGTGTATGACTCGGGCCTTGTGTTAATAGGAGTAACAAAACCTTATAAAATAGCAAAAAATAACCTCTCTTCTCTGTTTTCAAGTTTTGCTTCAAGTTGTAAATGATCACTAGGGATCAGTATCCTACAACTGCATGTTTTACAGCACCTCATGGCAATTATTCCTACCAGAAGTTTGATTCTTAACTGCTAAATTGAGATACTGTGTTTATGCAGCTGGAACATTCACTGCTGCCCTCAAGGTGAAGGAGAGCAAATCTATAGAGAAAGTGGCTAGTGTTGGGATTTTCCTTGACTTTGGGAACTGGCTAGAAGAGCTGATATACCCAATTAGTAATCAGATCCATAAATACCCTTACTGACCTGGCTAGTAGTGTTTTTATTTTTGCTTAATCACCAGTGCTTTTTTCCAAGTGAAAATGACTTGTGGACAATTCTTCTCTCAGGTAAAGCTGGGATAATCTGGTGAAGCATGTCAGAAAAGACAGATCTCAAGGATCAGTATATATAGATGTTAACTTTCATAATTCTCTGTTTTTTTTCTAGCTGCCAGCACCATAGTATCTAATCTTTCTAGCAAACAGGTGGCTCTTGCAGCATGCTTTACAATCAGTCAGACTTTGCCTCAGCCTAATTTGCTTAATCATATTAATTAATTACTTTTGTAAATGTCAGAAAAGTTCAGCAGACATTTTACTTTTTAAAAAGATTTTTGAAGATCTTTCTAGTAAATATGTAACTTTGAAATATCTGCAGTATTTTTACTGAAATTGCATAGTTACTCAGATTATTCATTTCAAGTAAACTATTCAACTTTTTTTTCTCAGTCTTTTCACTTAGCAAATTGACTTAGATTTCTATGAATTTATTTCCTATTTTATCTCAGTTTAATTAGGTTATGCCAATCAATTTCATCCTGTGATCTGTTCTGCTAGTTACAGTGTGGCATTTTTCCATTTAATATACCCTCTGATTGGAGAACAAAGTATTGGTGGTAGGTAAGGACTATGGAGTAGAAATTATTTGGGTTTTTTCCCAAATGCTTTTTATTTATGTATACCAAGATTTGTTTGATGAGGAGTGAGGGATTTTTTTACAAGTATTGGAAACTCCAGAAGTCAACTTTAAAATAGGAGATGAAAAGGGTAACATGCCTCCTAAAGGTGGAACTCAGAGAGGTGTTGTAAGCCACCAGGGCTATTTGTTAACCAAAATGGTGACACTGTGGTCTTAATTTAATTAATAATATAAATGACAGGTTGAGAATACTTACAGAACAATGTTTGATAGTTTTGTGCAGGTTTTTTTTTTTCCTTTTTTTTCTGGGCTGTATCTGTGGTGGATGTTATGTGGTTATTTTGTAAGGCTCAGAACAGAGGTCAAGGCATAGGTGATGCTCTGAGTGACGAGTCTGAGAACCAGAGTATTAAGACTTTATAGAACTCTGCAGTCACTGAATCATAGCAGGCTTAGGTGAAATGAAGGAAAATAAATGCTCCTACCTCAAGAAGCCTTGGGGGAATCACTTAAAATAAAGCCTAATTGACTAACAAATCTACAAATGGTGTTTTTCCTTACATCTGACCATGTAGTACACTTGCCATAATTTCTTTGTGCTAACACATTTTCTGGCTAATGGCATCTGATGCACACAGTCTCGGGGTGTAGGAGATGTGCTCCAGATGTGCAGTGTGGGATCACTGTCCTGCAGCAAAAAGTCCTTCTGTTCCCATCTGTAACAGTATTTAACTTTGAGCAGGGCAGTGATGGTTACAAAGAATTTGTAAATCCTCTTTTCTTTGGTGCCTATGAAAACCAGACTTTTATGTTAAAAATAAGTAAACCTGAGAAGCTTAAAAAAACCCCAATTTTCTGCCACGTGGTATCTTCAGGTTAGTCATCACCTCTTAACTCAAGGTCAAGCCAACAAAAGCATTTGGTTTGTTCCTGCACCATGGGTGCTTCCAGCTTAGAACCCATCTTAAATTGTAAACCTTTGGGATTTCATTATTGTGCTGTTATACTATTAATGCTGCTCAAGATATTTGTTTGGATAGGAGCTGCTAATTTCCCAGCTATGCATGAGGGTAGCAGACACTGTATAGAGCAAAAGGAAGCTGAACATGAGCACGAGGAATTGTTTTAATTGTCTAGGAATTTGTCTCTCATTCTGAGATGGCTGTGTGTGGTATTTTTTTTTTAATGAAACAAAATGAAGGTTGCACCACAGCTTGGCCTTGTTGACTTTAAAGTGCACGAAATCTCACCAGCCCTTCAGTGAGCATGGGGTACATTTAAGCAGAAGAAGGCAGATTTTGTGTGGATGTGGACCAATTGATGTTTTTTTGGCAGAAACAATAGAAAACATATTACACTGTGTTTTTATGTTTGTTTCCTCACACTGTGTGGTTTTGTCTGGTTTCTCTGCAAGCAAGGTTCAAGCTGGCGAGCCACACAGTTTCCTTTTGATTTCTTTGTTGTTCGTTTATTGGAATTTGAGATTGGAAGCAGATACAGTGGATGCAAACCCGAGCGAGCCAAAATGTTTTTAGTCTGCCTGTGCAGCCCTGCCTGAAAGCTGAAGTCATTGAATTTTATACAGCAACGATATTAAGCTAATTCTTCCAACTCTTCTGGAATGTATATTTCCATTAGGATGGATGTATTCACATAAACTAGTTATTTTAATATTCTTCTGAACTGGAATGCAATTACTCACTCAAATTAGCCTTTCAAAATATTGACTAAAGGGGTTATGACATTCTGATCCTTCATGAGGCTATGGTCAAAAATTCAAAGTTTGTCAAGATTCAAGATGCAGGCACATGAAATGGAGTATAAATGCAGGTTATGTATACTCCATCTGCAGCAATAATATTTTAAAAACTTAATCAGTATAATACTGCTTGACAGAATAGCACAAGATAAACTAATATTTTCAGTTCAATTGCATAAAGGCAGTTTAAAAATAGGTCTTACCATTTGATCATGCATTATTTTCCCTATGAAAGAACATGTGGAAACAGTAAGAAATGATAATCCAACATAAAGTATACAAATGTACAAATTTTATCCAAATGCTCCAGACAAGCCAATATGGCAACCAGTATAACATACTCTGCTTCTCACTAGCATGCTTTCAGCATCAGTTCTTAAGGGTTTTTTTAATGTTTAAATATATTTGATATATATTTAATCCACATACGAGTCCAGACAAAGCACTGGGGCAGCAGTGCCTTCGCATCTGAAGCTGTTCTTTAGCATCTGGCTCCCACCTGCCCACTTAACATAATCACTCAACATCAAACACTGTTTTGCTCATCTCCAGACTTCAAAGCCTCAAAGGAAAGTCCTTGTGCTTCTCTAAGAACCTGCCATTGCCATCACTGGCACTGGTGGTGGCACTGGCACCATCACCCACACGGTGCAGGAGGGTGAGGGGGAGTGCTGAGACTCAATCCTTTCCCCACCATGTACATGTAGTGGAAAGTCCAGGATATTTTTCCTGGTTTATTTCCTTTAAGAGGACAAAAAGGCCCTTGTCATAGGTAAGAAGACCAGAGCGCTTGTTCTGGTGTCTGTCCCATTTTGTGCACTTATCCCACCTCCTTGTCCAAGTCACTTGCTGTGAACAAAGGTATTGAGCCTTACCTTTTTATGGAGTAAGACTAAGATGTCCTTCCTTCTGGCTTGAGACAGCTTTGATAGTCTTCTTCCCTGGGTTTGGGTTGTGTTAAGGAGCTGTCTGGTTCAGTCAGGCTCATCCATCTCCATCTCCAGGTTGTTGTGACGTGGAGCTGCTCTCACTTGAATCTCCACTGCATATTCACCATATGCAATGGAATGGCCCTTCCTCAGCTTCACAGGAGCTGGGGAACACTCCTAGAAATGCACAGGTGGTCAGACGATAAAGGGAAGTTTCTATGGCCATTCTCTCTGAAGTGTATTTGCTCACATCACAGCCCTCCTCAGCACAGAATTCTTGAGCTTGAGCTCCCAAAGCTCTTTCCCGAGTGGCACAAAAGCTGTGAGATGCTGGGCACACCTGGCACACCTGCTGTGAGAATTGAGAATTAAAAACCTTCTGAATTAAAAATCTGGCTTTCAGAAACTAGACCCAGGCTGTGAATATATGCAGAGTAAACAGGTCTCAGAGAACAGAAGCCACAGGTAAATCATCTGGTTTGTGTTTTTTTTCTAGATATGCTATGCTACGGAGGTGTTACTCTTTCTTATTTTTGTAGCTTTTCTTTAACTTGTGATGCTTTAGAGATATTTAGATGTTGTTTTGTAATGCAAAATGTGTAATCCTCAAAAAATGTGGAAAGCAAAACTTTCCTAAAAATGCTATACTTTCCTTTCCTGCATAGATTAAAGTGTCAGGCAAATGATAAATATCAACAGTGTTTTCCGAGCAAAAAAACTTTAGATAAAGGGCAGAAACAAAGAAAATGCATGTCGGGTGCGTTAGAATGGGAGTGAATTAAGAGCCTTTGATAGCAGTTATTCTGCTAGTCCAAATAATGACTAATTACCACGGCAATCCTTATGTTCTGTGCCATACGGACCCCACCATTCCCACTCAAAAACACTAATGGCAAATATACATTGCAAACAGATGCCATGTGCACATATCATCTGAAAAGGCTTTTAGGAAAACAAGATTGCTGGTCTTTGGATAGAAGCAGAGCAGTTGCGCTGCAGGATGGCAGAGCACCAGTGATTCCCATCCCACAAGAGACTCCCCATCTGTGCCACCACTGCAGGAGGATCGGGCATGGAGTGAGGGATAAAAGCCTGGCTCAGGTTTGGACACCAATTGCCCTCTCCAGGTACAGCTTTTCTGTCCCACAAGCACACCTGGTTCATAGAATATTACATCTGAGCAGACTGAGGTGCTTCTTGTTAGGTCCAAGACTGTGTTGGTCCTCAGCTGGTGGGGGACAGCTTTGGAAACCAGGCTGCTGGAGAGTTTGGGGGTCTCTCTCTGAGGTGTTGCCTGGAGAAATGGTGTTCAAGGTCTTTCCAACCCCAGAAATTAATTTTCCTCTGGCTGTTTCAAGTTCTGCTCAGCTTGGTGCATTGCTGGCTGGACTGTGGATGTCCCTGACATCTCAGATCACCTTTGGGGAGCTCTGAATTAACAAATGAAAATTGCAGATTTGTAGTCCAGGGCTTGGTGCAGGTGCCCTGGGAATAGGGAGGAGGAGGAGAGGGCTGTGAATTGCCACAACTGCTACCCTGGTACAGCCCTGGGATGGGCAGGTGCTCTGTGGATCAAAACTCCTGCCGGGCTGCAGCTGTTCCTGTAATCCCACCCTTCTATCATTCCTGCAGAGGCTCAGTGAAGAGCTTTGGCTTCTATAATGGGCCACTTTCAGAGGGGAAATAGGCCTGTAGACAATATATTTTAAAGTGCAAAGAGCCATTATTTTCAGTAATTTGAAAATATGGAGTTAAATTTTGGAAAGCAAGGGGCATCCATACTTTTTAGAATCCTTTACTAGGAAAGGAAAGGAGAAAGGAGAAAAGAAAAGGGGGAAAAGAATACTTTGGCCTACAATGATTTCTCTGGATTTTATCACTGTATTCTGGGTTTGACCATCGTGAAACCTCACACAAAATGATTACAAATGTCTCTTTAGAGATGAGGAGGCTTGGTCCACAGAGGCTTCATAAGAGCTGAGCCTACTGAGGACCTGCCAGCCTGCACATGCTGTCCCATGGCACAGCTCAGCCCTGCTCCTGGCAGCTCCGAGGGGTGCCAGAATCCCGGGATCCTGCGGGCACAGCTGTGCCAGGAGAAGTCGAGGGACACGTTTGTGTTTGCTCAGCAGCCGTGGCCAGTGGCACAGCTCTGCCACTTGACACATCATAAGACAAACATGTCAGGAGAGAATTGATATGTTTGAAAATCAGTCTGGGAGCAGCTTTCGGCATTAGCAAAGTTTCTTTCTGATATTTCTGCCATTTTGCCACGTTGTGGTTTTAGAAGGCTTGAGTTATTCTCTTTTATAGGCATCCAATTCTAAAAAAAAATACTTAATAATATGAAACTGTGTATCTTGTAAATGCTGATGAAAATAGCTTCTAATAATTTTCCAATTAATTCTTACTGCCTGCTAGTATGTTGATGCAACCACTGCAGCGTCATGTACAACCCTCAATCCATGGCAATTCCTGAAGCATCATGAGATCTTGATTAATGAAACATTGTTAATAACTCAGCATCCTTGATTGAGTAAGCATCTAAAAGAAAAGGTGTATTTTCCTTAAAATATTAAGTTTTCAAAGCACTGAAGGAGAAAGTCCTATTGTGACCTTGTAATTGCATGAACTGATATCTTTAGGATATGAAAATATTTTAAAATCTGATTTCAGAATTCCTCCAGCTACCTGCCTGTCTGTCCTGCATATTAGTCTTACATTTTTATTGCTTTATTCCTCTTCTGCTTGCCCCTTCAGAATCATGCTTATGTTACACATTCCTCTAGACAGTCTTTCACACTTCATAAGGCTCTGAACTATCATTAATTAGGAGGCATTTCCTCCTGAAAGTCCCCTATGTCTCTCTGATGGTGCATGAAGAGAGAGATATATCCTGACCAAATGAATACTTTCTCCCTGTTGGTCATTATCCCTGTGGGACAGTGAAATCTGTCCTGGTGTCACTGACCATGGGCAGGTAGAATGAGCTTACAGAAAATGTTTGTCCAGAGGTACAGAGGTGTTCATTTTTTGTATGAGTTTATATATGGAATATCTGTGCTCAGTCAAGCCCTGCCCATAATACTTACATCTGCAATAATCTCTCCAATTATTTTTTTTTCAGCAAATCCCATTATTTATATTTCAAGTTTAGCCTTTTTTTTTTATAAAAGGCACAACAGTGAATATGACATGTTATTATTTTCAAAGCATTCAGTGCTTAAGCTGCATTCTTTTTTTCTTTTTTTTTTCCCTGGCTTAACTTCTGTGTGAAAACAGTGCTGGATAATTTACATTATTAAGACTTTTTTTAATGCTTCTCTGTATGGGGGAAAAGCACCTGGCCTCATCACTTTATGCATAGGCTAAAACCCAGTGTGGAAAGCTCAGAGTTCCTTTTGTAAAGCTCAAAGACATTAATCTATGTTATGTGTATTCGGATACTTGGGAATCTTTTCTATCTCTCCCCCAGGGCCTTACAGGTCATTTTCCATGTATATCTTAGTGGGACTGTTCAGCACCGTGTCCATTCCATCTACCTCCAACTTCACCTGAAGGGCAAAATCCTTAAGATCTTGACACAATACTGATAAATACATGGAATTATTTAAGTTGCCATCTCAGCAGAATAGGATTGCTGCTGCCTTTGTTCTCAGGGGAATACATATTTCACCCAGTAGCAAGACACCCAACTGCTGCAACAATCAAAACTCTCTGAAATGCCTTTAAGCTAATCATCTTTGAACATAAGCCTTTGTTGTTAAATCAGGGACCTTCTAGATGCAAGGCAGAGAAACCTTTTTGTTTTTTCTCCACCTTGCACAAAACAGCTTTAAGCCTGTCACTGCTGACAGTAAGGTTCAGTGATCTGTCAACATTCACCCCTGATAAAGACAGTGAGAGAAATCCGTGGCTCTGGAGAGTTCAGTAGAGACCAAACAGTATGTTTGCAAAAGAGCATTTTTATATGTTTTCTTGTGACAGCACTAGTTTAACAGAAAATAGTTGGAGTGTGCCAAAAAAAAAAAAAGAGTAAAAGAGAAAGAAAAGAAAAAAAAATAGAAAAAAAAGAAGTAGTAAGTTAGGCTAGCATGACATGATGGATCTGGGCTATGACAAACAGAATTGGAAAAAAACTTCCCTGGGGACCAACTATAGCAGGTTTGCTGAATTGTATTTCTTGATTTCTTACTGTGCAACAGTGCTTTTTAGTGTTAGATTGACTAGGCTTCAGAATATTTTTAAAATTGTACAAATCAAAATCCATGTAGCTTAAAAATGAAAGATGTAAAAGGTTTAGGAGTTTGATGTATTGAAAGGCATTCTGTATTCCCTCATGTGAGTATTAAATGTACACTTTGTCTGTTTGATGAATTTTAAATCTTTGTGGATTGCAACAAGCACCACAGCAGTTTAGGGGGTATAAACCTTGTCTGAAGGAAAATGTAAAGGATGTGCAGTGGTGAGTCTTCAAATAAGCTATTCTTCAGTTTTCCTGGTTTTCCTAGGTGCTGCAATCCAATTTATAGTGAGCTAAGTAAGAGCACTTGGGGAAAAAATCTTGAAATATTCTTCTTGGAACCAACTAACCCTGAGTACATTAAATGCAGGGAGTTTTCATCTTGTTTTAATTTTAGTGCAATATGAAAAAAACAAGGAGATATTTATGATGAAAGGACAGGCTGAAGGGATCAGAATATTTTGGAATAATAAATGCCTTTATTCAAACCTACTGTCATGTCAAACAAGGGTCTTGCTTGGTGACAAGCAAAGTGAAGACAAAAGGCTTTAGGGGCTTGAAAAATGACATTAGATGACATTGATCTCAAAACCTCTGGTTTCTAGGTGCATCAACAGAGAGCTGGCGCAGCAGGCCAGCAACACAAGGCGTGTTTTACTGGGTCCTGTCATTTCTCTCAATTCAATTCTGCCTCCTGGTGATGGAAATATCTCTGTCCACCACAGCAGCATTTTCATAACACACTTACAAAGTACTCATGAAAAAAACCAAAACATTAAGACATGAAATGATAGTTATGAAATCTAAACAAAATATCGTATCTGTGCTTTAATTGGCATGGATTTGGATGTGTGTTTTGTATGTATTTCAGCTACAAGGGAAAAGATGGAATTGTTTGTGAGGGACAGCTGGATTGGTAGGAGTAGAGGGTGAGGGTAAAGTAAGGAAGATCAGCCCAAGCCTTTCTGTGACTTTGTGTTTTTGAAATCAAAATAAATTAGTTCCCATTTCCTTGCTCCTCTTCAAAAGTTGCCTATCCTTTCTGCTCCAATATTTAAATGTTTATCCCTGCTTGAGGTTCTGTTATTAAATTTTGAATGCTTTGGGGATTTTGAAGAAGAGCTCTGACTGAAAAAGAGCTCTTTTTGAACTCATGACTGAGTTTTCTGACAAAAATTTTGTGATCACATGGGAATCTAATGGTAGGTGCAGGGCTGAGCCTGGACAGATATCAAGTGATGGATGTGTACCTGTCACTATGAACATTAACTGATTATTCTTCAGAGCAATATCCAGAAAGGCTTCACTACATTTGTTTCCAACTGGGGAAATCAAAGACATAAATAGAAAGTCAAGAATCAGGTAAAAAGGTAAAGTTACTGTTCCTTCATCCAAGGCTACGCAGCCCCTACCAGGCAATGGGGTTTGTGTCTGCAGCTGAAGGGGCTGCTTTTAGTTCAACATCTAATAAGGCATGAAAAAAATAGATAAATCCACCAGCAACAATTTTTAAGGGACATAAAAAGTCATCTCCTTTCCATGACCTTGCAGCCTGTATCATCAAAGGTCACCTGTGAGACTAGAAGCAAATTCTGGACTCTGTGAGGGGGATAGTGGTGCTGTTGCCAATTGCTTTGACTCGCATTATCAGCCATGGTACTGCCAATCACTCTGCTGATGCCTGTCAGGTTTCCACTGCTGCCAAGCAGAATGTAAAATTGACAGGGAATATTACAGCGCTCGTCAAAAACTGTGAGATACCTCTGCCTTGGGGAGAGCAGGCACCTGTGGTTACAGATAAGGATCAAGGCTCGGGAACACTTCGTTGCTCCCTTTACATTTTTTGAAACTTAATAATTTTAGAAGTGAAGTGCACAGTTCGCCCATATTGAGATTCTGATTATGAAATTGATATTTCCACAGATTGAGCTAACATCCAATATGCCTTTCAATGCGAGCCTTAAGCAGAGATGTGAAATAAAATCAAAATGGGATTAAATTTTTGACAGTGGGAACAATACTTGTTAATTCTGTAGTCTAAAGTTTTGAGTGGCTGATCAGTATCTTTTTATAATATGTACTGTGGTCAGTTCCAAAAATCTGTCTACATGTTTCTTTTCTATTTGACATGGTTTCTCCAATTTCAAGAAGTTCTCTTCCACCTATTGCTGTATTCTTGGGTCTTACTGCATAAACCCAGGGTTTGCATTTGTACAGCCATCTAAAGTGTGGTTCATTAATCATCTGTAAAGTGTAAGGTTTCACAAAAACTACAGCCAGCTGGACTTCTGGGTTTCCAACAGGACAATGACATGCCAGGAATGCTTTACCATTACAACCTGACACTAGGTTTTCTGCTGAACAGGGAAGACTCATGAATACATTCAAGAGAAGTCAATAGCTTGTGCAGCTATCGAGAATTATTTAATTAAATCTGGAAGCTTTTGAGGAAGCCATAAAGATGAGGTTAATATGTCAGACTAATAAATTCTATATAATTAAGCTCCCCAAATATAGAAATTTCAGCATATGATGCTAAACATATCACAGTAGGGACATCAATTTACTTAATCTTAACATTGTTGCATTGTCTCCATGCACTTCCATTGGTGTCACAATAAGATTATTATGACAGCACCATTAAGCCCCATTCAAATGAATGGGGAATTAGTGTCATGATGGAAACAGCTGCAGCTAAGAGCTGCTGTCTATGATCAGCAGTTAATTTCAAAAAGTCAGATATTTTGCTATTACAACAATTATATTTTCTCTTTAAATATACATATATATATGGCACAAGGAAGAAACATGGGTGTTCAAGGCACGGTGAAACTCAACACAGCAAAATGTGAACTGTGTGGCTATTTAATTTAATCCACAAAAATCTTCACTATTCCAACTCCAGTTGTATATTTTTCCTGATGTGTAAAGTCTTGACTGAACAGACATATTACTAGATTTTAGGACTGTCAGTTGATAACTTGTATGTTGTCAAGAATCTCTGCTTAGGCCTTTTTCCACCTTCCTCTTCCCAGAGGATGGAGAGTAAAAGACTTTTTGTCAATCACAGCAGATGCACCAGGGCAGGATAGGGATCATACCAGTGACAAGAAGTGAATTTAATGACTTAGAGTACTCTGAGCTCTTTCTTTTTTACCTGTCCACCTTATGCCACCTCAGACTCCATTTGCCTTTCCATGCTGGTGTTAAGACAACACTTCCACAAAAAGCTCCCATCTCCTAGCATCACATATCCCAACTTTTCTTAAATTCTCATGGGTTCAATAGCAGCTTTAGGATTTTAAACTCTTTAAGCAGGTTTTCTCTCACATATTAAACACTGAGATCTCTGCAAATTTGCAAAGTAACGTATTTAGATTTGTGGCGATATGCTTCACATATATTCTGCTGTTTAATAGAAAATGAAAATATTTTATTGACAATGCCAAAAAGAAAGTTGAGAGCTCTTTATGCAAAGATGCATGTCTGAAGTGTTTCTGTCCATTTCTAAAAGATAATTCTCCATGCTTTCCAGGGCAAATTTAGTTAAGTCTGCATGTTTCAGGACCAAAGTAAAAGGCTTGAGATATTTAATACTTTTTAAGTTCTAGGCTGGGGGTGTTGCAGAGTGGTTGTTTGGAAATCCATGTTGGTTTATGTTTAATATTATAAGTAGCTATTCAAATGACATCCCAGTCTTATGGATTTTTAGTGGTGTTTAAGCAGAATAATTGTTTTTCTTCATCACAAAGACTTCAACTTTTAATTTAAGTAGTTGGAAATACTTGGTACCTGCATGCCAGCTCCCATTCTGTCCTGAAAAATTCAGAGATTATAGTGGTAATACACAGTTTCATGGTAAAACCTTTTTCTCCTCATGCAAGGGGTTTGCCCTGTCAGTCATCACCTATGTAAATCCTTTCTCACACATCCAACTTGCTGCAGTTCTGCATCCTGCACTTCAAATAGTTCAGATTGCTGAAACTTGGGAGGTCAGTTCAATCATTCCTGCTGTGCTCCTAGGAGAAAACCAGTAATGTGAGACTTCCAGTCCTATCCCGGGGCCTTGGGGAACAACGGCTCCTCTGTGCCAATGGAAAGTAAGCACCTGTTGTAAACAAATTAAATGCTGTTTTTAAAAAACACAAATATTAATACCTGCCAAAATTGTGCCAATCAAAGGGAACCAGTTGGTGGCAGAAAGTACAATAGAGGATATGTTCTGAGTAGGTATGCTGTGTATCTCTGGTGCAAGCATTCTTTGGTGAAAAGGCAGCTTGTTCGGGACACCTAGATTGAATTTCTTGTAAGGCAGCTGCTTTGGAGGATATAAGATATTTCTCTCAGCCACCTGTTTCCTTTTATTGTGTTAGCATTTGAGTTTGTGGGGACAGCCCATGTGAGGAGATAAGGCAGAGTTGCTGTATTTTGTTTAGAAGGGCATACTTGTTCATGCTTTTCAATATTAGTGGAAGGAGTTCAGCAGGGCAGCCCCGTGTGAGTTGGATGTAAAAGCTTCTTTTGTTCCAAGTTTCAGTTATTTGTGGGTTTGTGTCCTTGCTTTGACATTGGACAAGAGTTAAAATAATAATATCTTTGCAAACAGTTGCACAACAGAAGGTGGGGGGTGGGAATCTAGACTTTACAGTAGAGGAGTATCCACCAGTGGTCTTCAGCCCAGCACTGCATCTTGCTTATGTGTTGTGTGGCACTTTATACCAAAACTGATTATTTCTCTTCTTATATCTTACATTTTATGTATTTTGATAAATACTGTGAGGGTGGGGAAGCCCTGGCACAGGGTGCCAAAAAAAGCTGTGGCTGCCCCTGGATCCCTGGAAGCGTCCAAGGCCAGGTTGGATGGAGTTTGGAGCAACCTGGGATAGTGGAAGGTGTCCCTGCCCATGGTAGGGGATGAAACTCTCAGTTCCCTTCCAATCTAAATTATTTTATGATGCTATGATAATTTTTCCCTCAGGCTGCCTTGGTGAATCCTCATTTCAGGTGTGTTGTAAGAGCAGAGCAAGTGCTCAGTGTGAGGGGGGGGGTTGGGTCAGTATGTCAGTGGCTGTGACAAAGGAGCTCAAAATGCTGCACAAACACCTGTGTAGCTGCAAATAGAAATTCTTCTATTTTTGATAACTTAAGGAGTGTTTGACAATTGTCTCCAGAATGTTAGACAGAGAAATAGTTAAACCATATTTCCTCCTTTGTAGGAATATTACGATACATTACTGAAGTGTTCTGAGGCAACAGAATTGCTGAGAGTAAAATAACATTCAAACTCCAGTGAAAATAGTACTGCCATGTACATCACGAATTCACTATACAGGGGGAAGATTAAATGTTAACTATTTATTTAAGTGGTGCTTAGATTAATTTTCCAAAACAACAACAAAGAGACCCACCATGACAGTTGGGCATTTGACAATATGAATGTTGCAACATGATTGCAGTTACTTTTATAAGGGTACCTGATCCTGCTGATTGACACAGTAATGTCTTCTGATTGAATGAATGCTCATTACCTTACAAAAAAATATAAACCCCCCAAATAAACAACCAAAACAAAGAATAATTTATTTTCTCAAACTATTTTTAATGCTGCAAAAATCCCAAAGCCTTTCCCTCTACTGCTTTTGATTCTTGATAAAATCATGCAAACACAGCCAGTTTGATGCTATTTTTTTGTTTACAGTATTGCCGTGTTGTTTTGGTTAACAGAATGAAAAACAGCACAGTTAGACTACAAGTAAAAATGTTTTATTCTTAGTTTGTTTCATCAATAAAAGCTGACATTTTTGCAAGAAAGATGTTATACTATTGGAATTAACTCTTAGTCAATTGTAAATAATTGTATTATATTGGTATGTTATCATGAAGATTAGAAATCATTTCCTACAGAATCATGTTCCTGCTTTCTCAGCACTGTTTCAATTGAAAGGAATTTGAATGAAGTGCATCTCATTACTAACATAAAGTAGATGGAGCTTGAATAATTTTTATATTTATTTTCCATAGATAGCTATTGCATTTCTTATCCTATCCATCCAAATTTTATAAAATAAATTGTTTTAATCTGTTTTTTTGGAGAGAAGCAATGAATTTGTTTTTGCAGAAGTAATACATCTGAATATATTGTAATATGCATAAAAATCTGTTAACACAGTTATTTATACAAAAAGTGTAGCTGCCTTACCTTTGATTTAATTTACATACTTTATTTGCCTTCTGACAAGTTCTTCCCTTGCCTTTTTTTATTTATGTGCCAAAAATATGTCTTTTCAGATAAGTCAACTAAAACTTTAATGTATTGTATATTTTAAAACTACATAAAATGTTTTATGCATTCGCTAGTTTTTTTCCCACAAGCATTTGTTAAAGGTGATGCTATATCAAGATTAGACATGTTTTACCACTGATAACAGTATAATGACATTGTATTTCTTAAATATTATGAGCAAATAGATGTGTTCTATTTTAAAGCCGAAGCTGACATTTAGGTTGAATTATCAAGCATTTAAAAAAAAATAAAAGAAAGAAGGAGAAAAAAAAAAATCTTTATTACATGAAGGTCAAAACTTTGGCAGCCTTTGGTTTTTTTGGTTGTTTTTTTTTTAAATATAAGAATTCAGGCCCACACCATGAGAAAGAATTTGATGCATTTACTTTAAGCATGTGAAAGATATGAGCAACATAATTATTTTTCCATTCAAATGTGGAAAACAATAAAAGTTTCCCATATGTAGCTCATAGGCTGTAACTCACATCACTCAGCACTAAAGCAATAAGCAATAGAGTGTTGATACAAAGAGCTCCAACTCTGGAAATGTCAGCTTAACCCTTGCTGGTCTTTCCCTGCACTTTGCTACTGTAAACATGGTTTGAATTTACATAAACCACCATTCATATTCTTGTGAGTTTATAATATAAATAATGCAGAAAATCTCATTCACTTCCCTAAATTATGCTAGTCATTACAGATGATTCATGTAAGTATTAATCTCTTGGATGTGGCAGAAAACTAGGGAGGAGAAACTACCTATCATATCATTTGCAGTTAAGAACCTGCTGTGTATCTCTGAGCTTTGCTGGAAATGCTTTGCAGTAATTGGGTGTGCATCTTTGCACTCTCCTGCAATCCAAGTGGCAATACGGGAAATCTCTGCGATTTCCTCATGCTAGAAAATACAGTTTGTGGAAAGATGCTGAAGTAGCAACAAGCCTGGGGGCAGGGTGGTGTCCTGCATGCAAGTTTGAGGAAAACAGCCACAAATCTCTTTATTTGTTTCATCAGGATGTGTGAGGAGGGGATAGACTGGGAAACCAAATACTTAAATCATAGTCACAGAATCCTAGAATGTCGTGGGTTGGAAGGGACCTTAAAATCCATCCAGTTTCATCCTCTGCCGTGGGCAGGGACACCTCCCACTAGATCAGGTTGCTCCAAGCCCCATACAACCTGGCCTTGGATACTTCCAGGGCTGAGGCTGCAACAAAGTCAGTGTTTGTCTCCTAAGACAGTTTTAGTGCAAATTGATTTTTGTCCCTGAAGGCTAGCCCTAAAATTGCTGGTTGCCTCTTACCTTGGAAAATCCTGGCACAACAGAGACTCCTATGTGCTCAGAATTAGCTTTATAACTTATTTTTGGGGAGCAATGGACCAAGAGGAAGGTCATTGACAGTTTTCTTTACATTTCCACATCTTTGGCTTTCTCCTTCATCCCCTTCAATGTGTGATCTTCCTCTGAGCTTCTGCACCTTGTCACCTTCCTAAATAAAAAAAGGGCTAAGGGCAAATTATTGAATTTAAACAGTTGAATGTCATAAAAAATATGGGCTGGAGCCATAACCTTGATGTTTGTGAGTGAATTCTTGCAAGATGTTCTCCAGAACAGGGCAAGTAGTGACTGATAAAAGAAATCAGTTGTTGAAACCAGGATCCAAAGGGGGCAGGAATGGGGTAGGAGAAGCACCAAGGCACAGCAGGGAACAAACACATAACTGAGCATTTCTCTGAAAAGCTCAGAAAAGTGGAGAAAGATACCAGGAAATATATTGCAGTCATTAGTCATATATACTAGGAGTTGGACATTTATACCTGATATTCATTAATAGTTGATGGGTACGTATAATACATTGCTGGGCAATTATATTTAAAATGCTTTAAAAATATTCCCCTTTTTTTTGAGAGACAGTAGTGCCATGAAAACTTTGGCTTTGCTAGTAGAAAATGCCAACTATGGAATCATTAAAAGCAGTCTTTAAAGCCACTTTTTGTGCAGTGGGTTTGCAATACTGACCATCCAGCCATATTCCTGATTCTCCTTCAGCTCAGAATGGCAGCTTCCAGGGAGAAGGGAAAGATGAACAAAGGTGGGGATTAAAATAAAAAGATGGGAGCCATACAGCTTTAAATACTGCTGTGAATAATCAGAATTGTAAAATAGGAGTTTGGGGGGGTTGCTGGCATTCATTCTCACAAAGGACTTGGAGGTATGGCACGTTCATGGGGTCTGTGTTGCTGCACACATAGGACAGAGCTTTACAGGTAGATACCAGTATTGTGCCTAGATATTTGCATTTCAAAGATCTTGAGTATCTGAATACTCTCAAGGCAGAATAAAGACATCGACTGTAGTTTTTATTTAAGCCAATTCATAATATTTTTCTTGCATTTTCTCGTGACACTGCATTCCGACTTGGTTTTGAAAGCCTTAAAATTATTTTTTTTTGTGTGTGTGAGAGCTTTTAGCTTAATTTTATGGATTATATGGTATTCTTCACTATGAAGTTTTAAAAGATACAAAAGAAAAACCTTGCTCAAATGTAGAAGTTATTTTTGCAGTAACGTATGTCATGATTTTTAAACATTCAGGCCTTTAAACTTTTTTTTTTATAGTGTATGTTCTTGCCAATCCCAGCACAGTTCTACAAAGTAAAATATTTGGCAGTGAATTCATATTAACAGATGGAACAAGAAATTAACACGTTTTTGCTTCGCTAATTCACAGTTCTTTTAATACGCTAATTCTAAATCACCTGTTCTGACTTTGACAGGCTACAGACACCTGTTTGGGGTAATATTCCACAGCTAATTATTACATGAGAAACTCAGTTTCCAACAAAAGGGTTTCTGTGTGAAATTGTCATAGTTAGCAAATTAGTAATACCAACTTTATACAAAAATAGCTTGCAGTTTTTAATTTACATGTGCTTAACCTTGCCTGCAGAACGGGGAGCAGTGGGGTGCAGGGGGCAGCCTCTCCCCAGCACACCAGAGGGTTGGTGCCTCCATCCCTCACCCTCCAGAGCTGGAAAGTTCCTCATGAAATTCCTGGTCCTTGCAGCTGAGCCGGCGATACCAGATCATGAGGAGCATGGTGCTGCTCACCAAAAAACTAAAGAAGAGGGCAAGAAGTTTCTCCCAAGGAGAAAACTTGGAGTAGTTTCCATTTCTCCAGGGCTGGTGTAGTTTTGAGTTAGAGTAAGGAAAGAAAAAAGTATTTTTTTTTAAAAAATATTTTAACTGATAGCCCTGCTGCAACATAAAGACATTACAGTGCTGCTACACTTTGAGTTTGTGCTGTTTACCTCTATAAATCTGATACAGCAGTTTAGAACTGAGCTTCATTGTAGGATGTAATGTTTAAATATTGCCCCAAAA